>KE505759.1:102756-120867 GCA_000441515.1 Elaeis oleifera
AGCATCTCCGACGCCGGCGAATTTTGCAGCAACACATCCTTTCATGTTTATCTATTTGAAAGAAGTAATTTATGTTAATTTAAATTTAAGTAGAACTGAAAATATGCAATCATGTGAGAGTAAAGATCAACCATATGGAGAAAATATGATATAAAGTTGGATTTTGACCCAATTCCAGCTCATAATTAATTTGGAAAAAATCCCATCCCTAACTAAACTTTATTTCATTTCGTAAAGAGAAGGGTCTAAATAGTAAGGAGGAAATAAACTTTAATGATATAGAGTATAGACAAATGTACACCATCCATTTTTTAAGGTTCCAATATAATTCAAATAATTGCACCTATCTTCATCCGACATGCATTACATGTGTCAAATATTAGTTATATATAAAAATGAAGGCCCATGATGCAAACATTTTGTTCTGTTTATACCATAGATGTGGGAAACACAATAGTATGTCAGAGTTCTTTAAAAGGGGTACTTCCTTTTTTACCCTATATTGAACTCATTTTGTTGGTGTCTCTATGTATTAAACAAATATTTTGCCATGCATTCCTAGTTTGTGCTAAAGATGGTTTAGATCAGTTTTTGAAACACTTATTCGTAGTCCCTTTGTAATTGCACAAAGCTCTTACATTACAAATATTAAATGTATATTGTTGTTGTTTTTTCATATGTACATACATGTCTGGTACTTATAATGAATATGAAACACATTCTTGAAAGTGATTGGTGAGACAAAATGGTTTCTTGATGGTTATCCTATTTTATTTTGGATAAAATGCACTCATACAAGTCTAGTATGAATATAACCAAGAGAACCAAAAGCAAACTGTCATGGAAGGGTGCCAAAGCTGCCCCCCGTATCAATCCATAAAACATCTCCCATCGCCTGTGTGCTCCACAACAAAAGAGGCGACTTAATAAGCGGCATTATTTGCCTCCCGATAAACATGTTTGACGTCGATAAAAACACACCCATGTAGGAGCCTCCAAATGTCACAAAAGAGCTAGTGCGTAGCTGTGAATCTCAACTGCCTCTAGATCTAGCTGATGTTTGTGGCTAACTTGCCCTTAATGATCAAATGCTCGGCCCCCAATGTCAGCCTTGCGTACATAATACTGGCCAAGGCTGCTCGCGACTCAGCTCTCGGGATAGTGGTATTGAAGAGGTGTGCTGCCCGCAGCCACTAATCTGGAATTAGGCCTGTGAATCACAAATCTGATACCGTTGCTACCTCTCACACTGCCATCAACATTGACCTTGAACAACTTGAGGGTGGGGGCTCCTAGGTGATGAACGCTAGATCGATCATTGCATGAGAAGGAGTCCTAAGTGTCCGAATCCAACAAGGTCGCTATTGTCGTGGATGGGTGAATCACCTCAGCCTGCCTTATAGCCCTCTCTAAGGTGAACCTCGATGGCTGCCTCTTTGACTCGAAGATGGTGTTGTTCTGAGATAGACAGATGTGGTAAGCAGCATAGGTAACTTTGACACCGGCTAGTCTGGAAGTCTCGGTGCCCATGCTAGCACTCAAAGTGTCGAGGAATGCTTGCACCGGATCCGCCACCTAGGCAATATGAAGAAAACTGGTTGGACGCCAAACCTGGATAGCATATTGGCAGTGGAACAAGACATGCCCCACCAACTCATCATCCCCTTTGTTGCACGAACAAATGGGTGACAGGTCCATGCCTTTATCTGTCAGCACCGTCCTGGTTGGGAGGCGGCCCCATGCAATCTTCTAGACAGAGACTGACTCTCAGGTGCACTTGAGCTCCGCGATCCAATCCCCATCCAATCTTCTGGTTGGCTCCCTTCTGTATATCTTATAGAGGTCAGCAGCCACAATCCTCGAAGTGCTAGACAACCTCCAAACTCTCGCATCCTGATTGTTGTAAATAGGAATGACCTGAGACAGAACCTGCTTAGTGAGCTTAGCTCCAAAGATATGGATCACCAAATTAGTATTCCAGCCCTTCCCAATTGGATGGAGGTTGCAAACCCTCATGGTCTTCCCAACATCGACGCTGATGAAGGTCAGCCAATGACTCAGCAAAAGATCAATAATCTATGGGTCCTGCAAAAATCCATCGTTTGTTTATCCTTTATCAGCCATCTAACTCGATCCATCACCTATGGAGCATGGGCCCAGATCTCCCTCATATGAAAGAGTTGCAACGCCCAGTCTGGATGTTAGCCATGGAAATCCATGGACCATACTTGATCCTCATCATCGAACTCCAAAGACTGTCTGACTGCATAAGTGTGCCACATGTCTAGCGATCAAGGCCTTGCATCTGACTAGCAAGGATTGAATACGGAGTTTTCCATCTCTAGTTGGTTGATAGATCACCTCCCAAGCAATTAGGTGTACACCACTCCGACCTTAATTTGAGCCCCAAAAGAATGTTTTGAAAATTTGCTCAAGCTTTGGCAGCCAAATTTCGACAAAACAATGTTAGACATGAGATATATGAGGACAAAACTGAGAACAGCTTTCACCAAAGTGACTCTGCCCATCATGGATAGTGAGCTCGCCTACCGCCCTCTAGCCACTATCGAATCGATTGCTCCACTCCAAAGCACTCCACCCTTCGCAGCCTTTGCCTTGTGATGGGAATGTGCAAATATCACCAGACCCCACTTTGTTTAGAGATGCCCGGTCAATCTCCAATCACCTGCTTCAGCTAAACCCTGGTCCTCAGATTGAAATACACCATGGACTTAGATTTATCTTTAGCATGGAGGTGAGGCAATACTCCAAGATCCTTATGAAGCAAGTCACATTCCGGACAAAGTCCCGGCCACCAAAAGACAATCATCTGCAAAGAGTAGGTGTGAAATCGGATGCCCCCATAGATCATTCTTGTCTTTCTGATGTGCCTTTCTTTCATTTGAATTTGAGGGAACGGACATAGGTAAGGGAACTAGAGGAGACGGATGATGAGGACTCATCAACGTCTTAGAGGAATTGGGATTAAATGGCAAGCTATGATTAGATATGTTTTGCCGGCATCTTGGATTCAAGGGGATAATTTTTGCCTAAATTTTTTTAAGTCCATTGGTTGACTTTGGGTCATAGTATAGATGCGACCTTGGAGCTAGCAGATAGGGATCTAGCGTCTTCTCTAGAGACGCATCTCGAAAAGCCTGAGATAGCATCGACACAAATGATAAACAATAGGATTAGGGGCAAGCTTGGCGAAGGCCAATGGTGGACTAGAAGAACTCTGTCAGAGTGTCATTGATCAGAATGGCAAAGGTCGGACTGTGAATGCATCCCATGATCCAACTAATCAGTGGCCATGAAATCGAAGCTCTCCAAGGCACGACAAAGGAACTACCAAGACACAGTCATAAGCTTGCTCTATGTCAAGCTTGATGGCCATGAGATAATTCCGTGCTGGAGCTTTCTGTAAGTCATGTATGAACTTCTGAGCGATTAGTATATTGTCAGAGATGCTTCAGCCACCAACGAAGCCCCTTGCTTCGGGCTAATGAGGCGAGGGAGGATGGCTACAACCTATTCATCATGATCTTGACACAAACCTTGTATAAGATAGTGCACAAGCTGATCAGTCTGAAATGATGGCTCCGAAGCATCCTGTTGCTTGGGAAAGAGAGCAATGTAGGTTTGCTTCCACTCAGGCATCCCTCCGGTAGCAAAAAATTGTTGGATAGCTGCTGCCACCTTGGTCCTGATGATGGTCCAATATTGCTTGAATAAAAGAGAAGGAAAACCATATGGTCCAAGAGCTTTCTCCTCCACCATAGACCAAACCGCCCTCGAATCTCCTCTACAAACACGACCGTTGTCAACATGGCATTTCCTGAATAGAGATCTTGTCGGAGGGGGCACACAAATGGGTGTCCATGCCCAGACTGGCCATCCATTTAGACCTAAAGAAACTGAGGATCTCCCTGCTAACATCCTCACTGTCCACCCACTATCTACTGTTGTCTCTTAGAGTCCGAATCTAATTCTTATGCCTCTTGATAATTGTAGATTGGTGAAAGAATCTAGTATTCTGATCATCGTTTTTGATCTATTGGATCCTTGATTTCTGTCTCCAAAGGGTCTCTTACTGCCTCAGAAGTGAGTGGTGCATAGAGAGGTTTCCCCAGAGCTCCCCCAGGTCTTCCTCAGTAAACCCACCATCCAGGTCTTCTTTCAACTGAAGCTCGAAGATAGCAGCCTCGATCTCCTTTAGCCTTTGAAATGCTGCCGACCTCCACCCGATTCCACCATTTGAGTCTATGCTTTGTCAACTCCAACCTTCAGGTCACTCTGTACCTGGCGTCATCCCACACTGATAACCTCCAAACCTGTCGCATGATAACCTAGGACCAAGAGTGCAAGAGCCAATACTTCTCTACCAAAATGGGCTTTTTGGTAGAAGGACGTAGCAATGCCAATCAAAAGAGGACAATGATCTGAAGCAATCCTTAGACGGTGGTGTACTTGGTGGCTAGGGAAGAGATAAACCCAACTGGCTATTGCAAAGGCTTTGTCAATCCTCTCCCACATGTTGGCCCCATCCTATCGATTATTATGCCAAGTGAATCTAGGACTTGAGAACCCCAGGTCCATCAGGCCATTCATCGAAATGAACTCTCAAAACTCTTTTGCCTCAATGGTATTCAAGGCCAACCCCCTTTTTTACTGGAATCCATCAATACAGTTGAAGTCCCCAACAATCAAGGAGGGGACTGTCTACTCCATCAGCCTAGAGACCTCATTTCAAAGCACCCACTGCTCCCTGTAGTCCATGCTAGCATAGACACCAAATAAACATCAAAGAGTTCCATTAACTTCAATAATAACAATGACAACATATTGGTCGTTTTTATGGAACACATCCACATAACTACACCATTTCTCCATACAACAATAATGCCCCCATAAAGGCTTCGAGACTCCATGCCATAGAACCCCCAAGACAATGGAAAGTGGTGTCGAGCTCGAGTTAAGCTGATGTCTGATAATCAGGTCTCCAGAAGAAGATTCTGGGCTATGCTGTTGCATCAATCTCCAAAAAGTAGGGATGAAGGAAGGGCTTTTTCCCTACTCCCTCGGCATTCCACACAAGAATCTTCATCAGGAGACCTTTAAGGATGGGGAGTTGGCCCCTCGGAGTCAACACCATGGCCATCATCCTCGGCGTCCCTTAACCAAGACACGCTCGGGAGTACCATTGCCTTTTTCCAGGGCATCCCTCACACAGGACACCACTCGGCCATGATTCTCCAAACCACATAAGCCTAGCCCACCCGAAGCCCCAACCTCCCCACCACTGACAATTGCTGAACCTTCTCATTGGACTGAAGGACTAGCCTCTCGGTCCAAGGGAGCACCGCTTGCCGCTAGATGACTATCATTTGGTGCCACCCTCATTGGTGACAAACTACTGCATGCCATCCACAACTGCAGGCTCCACTAACCGGTTGGACTCACCAATCGCCGCAGCCACCCTTGACAGTGGAGGTCAATGCCGGCAATGCAATCTCTAGAGCATAAGCACGCCCTCTCGGCACCACGACTAACTTTTCTCTGGTGAAGATAGCCCTAGACAAGATGAGGTACCATCCCCTCCGATTGCAAGCCCCTTCTCCGATTCAAACCCAGCCCTAGCAGTCGGTCCAGGTTCACATGGCCTGTGGTCACTCGAGCTAGGCTGCCTAGACTAGACTGGATTGGTTTGGGCTCTCAGACTTGGGCTTCTAGCCCACTTCAAGTTCAGCCTGCTCGCTTCCGCCATCGCAAGGTCGTGTAGGCTAGGGTTTTTCTCCTGGCCCTAATCCATCACATCTCCCCCTAGGCCCCTTATGCCCATGCCCACTAAGGCCAGGAAAGCCCCACCACCTGTTGACCCGAACTCACTTGTTTCACTCGCTCGAGTTGAGGTCCCCCCCACTGCTTAGTTGGAGATCAATGACGAGCACTTTACTCAGTTTTTGCCACCTATCCGAATTAGATGGAGAGTTCGGAGAGCTGAGTTGCCTCAGTGAGCTTGGCTTGGATGACGATGTGTTGGGGCTGGATGAGTCTGGGTTGAACTTGGTCTTCTTTTCCCTTTTGTCCCACGACCTTGGGAGTCTTGTGTTGTCGGAGTTTAGCTGTCACCAGCCATGGACCTAGATGCAGCTGAGCCATGGTCACCTGAGTACCACCTCCAGTATCATCCAAACATGTCTTGCCACCTTTTTCCACCACAATCGGCAATGAGGTACCTTGGTTCCGACTATCCTCTCTTGAATCCGTGAAGTTCTTTGGCTGAAGAGGGCAATTGCTTCCCTCTGAGCACAGATCAGGCTGGGGGAAGCAGCAACCATTGTCAGTGTGCCCTAGTCGACCACGAAGGTAGCATATCGCCGGCATATTTTCATATACAAATGGTTGCCAAAAGATCCCTTTCCTCCCTCTAATGGAGAACCTTGGCTTTAGTAGCTCTGCTAAGTAGATCTCCACCCGGATTTTGGCGAAGCCCACCCTTTGGCACTATTTCATGAAGTCATCCATCGCCAGCAGCCTCCTTGCCTCCACCGCGATCCCAAGAATCCTCACCTTTTTCCAATATTCAATAGGCAGCCTTGGCAGTCTCGACCAAACCACCATCTTCTTCACCACATTTGTTCCCAGGATGAAGTCGGGCATCCATGGTTCGAGGGCCAGTAGCTGGCTGGTGACGAACCAGGGACCCCCTTAACGATGGACTTGCAATCAGCCTCCGATCGGGATCGGAGAAGCTAATGGTCCTTTGCCAAAGAAATTTTCACATCATAATAAAGCATACCCTTTTCCTCAAACTCTCTTGCAACCCACACCACCGGCACCCTCCTCCCTAAACTCTGTGTTCACCACCAAATTTTCCAATTGCTTCCTTGATTCCTCCATTTCATCTGGGAATTCCAGAACCTTGGTGAAGTAGCTCTGGTGCTTTTCAACCTCCTTATCCATGATCTTGTGAGATGTCCACATGGACTGCCATGGAGGAACTTGGACAACTCTCGCCCAAGAGCATCCCTTCTTGCCGGCGCCCGACAAGGACCGACCGCTCTCACCCCTGGTATCATCCTTTGCATCCATCCTCAGCACTCAGCCCGCAGTCACCACCTGTACACTGAAAGGCCCAAGAGATTGCACAAGTTTTGATGAAATCACACAATCGCACTCAGGCAGACCAAAACTTTTTTCCTTGGATTTATAAGAAGCCTTGTTGATAGTTATTCATAGTTGTTTCCTGATAACTGACAATTACCTACTGCTGTTGTCTTTTGCACAAAGAGGTGTACATGTACTTATAACGAGCAACACATCACTTAGCCAAAATATTCATCTTTTATTGACTTTTCTTGAGCATTTCTGTCGGTCTATCAATGTAAGTTTCAGTTCCATTTGACCTTTTTAAATTGCATTATGAATTTTTTCAGATTTCATTTTGAGGCCACCTACTTGCCAAAACATTTTTTTAAAATAATAAAATAACAACAGTAAAGCTTATGCTTTCCTTTAGGGGATCAATTGAATGCTTGTACATATATATATCAGTGTGGTAGTACTAGCTATTGGGGATAAGGTTATGCATACTATATTTCTTGCATATTGCTTCATTACAGGCAAGCATGGTGTATTGTGTAATATAATGCTAATATCATGCTGATGGTAGGCATTGATCAGTAGAAGAGATCATGAAACTTACAGAAACATTTTTCTTAATCTAAACTGCAGTTTTATGAGAATTTGAAGGTATAACATCAACTTCCCAAGTAAACCAGATCATGTATTCCCACCACCACTTCTACTACTGTTGCTACCACCTCAGTTGCCACCAAGTTCAGCTATGACTTCTGCTAGCATTATGATTATCTTCATTGAATCCCCACCAGTATTGCCACCATCACTATAGGCTGCCATTGTTAGCATCTTTTTGCTTGCATTACCATATAGGGCTGCAAGTGGGTTGGGTTGGATCAGGATTTGCCATGTGAATCCAATAATATTTTTAACTGTCTAGAATCTGAGTCACAAGTCAAATTCATTTCCATTTGGATTTTGCTGGACTTTATTTTTTTTGATCCATCAGGTTTTCTCAGGTTAATTATGTAAAGAATGGTCTAAACCTGAACCATAAAACCTTGTACAAAATAGCCAATTATATTCTGTACAAAGTATGAAAGAAAATAACAATTGAGCAACCTGGAGATGTTATCAGCTACCCATTCTGAATAAGATGACTGATAGTCAGATAAATTAATCATCAACAACACATAAAATGAACCCTTCAAGCAAATCGTTTCTTAAATTTAAGAAGGGATTTGAAAATATAGTGTATTTGGTTAGTACAAGTTGGTTTGGGTTCAGATCAGGGTATTTAGTTTTCCATATCCAATCCATATTCAAAGCATGTCATATTTTTCAATCAAAGGATGATACAAATACATTCTGTTTGAATTGGACTGGGTAATTATCAGGTCATTTCTGGTTTAGAAGTAAGTCAATCCATTCTGTTTGCATCCCTACCCCCATCATTGAAGCATTGTCTTGAGCCTTGATCCAGTGAAATGAGCACCTGCTGATAAGAAGTTTGGCGGAACCAGAATTTTTTTTCCTCTTTTATCTTTTTGTTTGGGGAGGGAGGTGTGGTGGTGGGGCGGTGGGGTGGGGGTTCTTCTCTGGGGAGCTTGGCAGTACAGTTATATTTCCCCAACAACTTTTTAGTCAAAACTGATCTTCAATCTTTATTATGGTAATTGGTGAATGGTGAAGGCTTTTGTTCGAAGCCCTTTTTTAAAGGAAAAGTTGGACAACTGTTTCCGTTTCAAGTCCATTATGAATTGCAAGTCTCCCTTTAGGCTTGTATCAGGCTCTTCTCGCATCTCTTACTCTTTTCCCATTTTACTTTATGCTTTCTGGGCAGATCATTTTTGTGGCTAGTTTCATTCCAATACAAGGCAGTCCAACTTAAAATAGTCTCACCTAGGCCATGTTTGTCAGTTCTTTACCTTTTCCTTCCCCACTAGTAAATCCACTTTTATCTTCTTTTTCTCACCCATCATTTTCCTTCTGCTGTTTTTTTGTGTATAGCTCAGGTCGTTTTTACTCTGATTTTGTTTCGAATCTGATCAGTTTGTGCTCAAAGTCTCAAATTCTGTTAATCTAAGGCTGACCACCATTTCAAGCCATTTTCTTGTCCTAATTTTGACTTGATATTAAGGATAAGAATTTTGTCCTAAAGTTGCCCTTGAGTAATAACTTCTATATTGTATTCCTTTTCCCATCATGTTACAAATGAAGCTCTTGTTGCATCTTCTAAATATGCTTTGATTTGTCATTCTTTTCATTCTGCTTTGAAATATTTGTTCTCTGTGTAAAATCTACTGACGGCGGATATTGACAGGCATTATCGCAACACAATTGCCAGAAAAAAATTTGTTCCATGGCCAATAGAAATAAGATTTTGTGAAACAAGCAACTCTAGGCAACAATCTCAACCAAGGTATTCCACCTTAATTTTCTTGTGCTAATTTTTTATATATTACTGTTAATGACATGATGATTCAAGATAATATGGCTTTCTTTTACCATAGATACTTATTATGTTTGAAGCCTGATCTCTATTTCAGCTTGAAGTATTGGTTTAGAGCAAGAGGAAAACTTTCAGATGACCCAGCTTTGCATAGGTATGTCATTGTATCTTGGAAATGTCATCTTGTTGAACTCTTATAAAATTGTTGCACATGCCTGCCTGTGTGCTACATGGTTACATTTCCATTCATATGGTGGATATGACACTTTACCATATGAGAATTATCAGACATCTCTGACAAAGGTTCTTATCAACATATAGCTCATAATCATCAAAAGGTCTTACCCTCATATGAATCATCTGAATGTCCTCTATTACTTTTATGTCATTTGGATGCCTTCTAGATGACAATGACACCTGATGCCACTTGTGAATACTTTCTTAGACTTCTGTTCGACAATTTGCAGAAATATAGCAAGAAAATATAATTTATTTGGTTAGTTCCCAAGAAAACCCAAAAGAAGATAAAATACAAACAGTGTTGCCTTAACTTTTATCTTTTGATCTGTGTAGCATATTAATTTTGCATTCTTGATTCATAGATTAGGCTTGTACATCTTCAATGAAGCTAATAAATATTAACAGAACTGGTTGGTCCAAAAGAGAAACTATGCTTTTTAGGAAGGTCAAGCTCAGATTTGAAAGAGGGAAATAGGCTGTAGCCTCTCTCATTCAGTATAAGTTTATTGTTTTCACATATGTAAGACCAAGTCATCTTCCCTAAGTGCTAGCAACTAATTAATGGGTTTACAGAGGAATGGCCTTAAGTTAAGGGATCATTTCCTGGAAATGATTAAAACCAGTCCTAAAAGCTATCAGAAGCAGCAAATTACAGGTAATTATGTTAATAAACTTGGATTCTCTATAAACCTAATCAGTTTCTATCCTATTTTATGACTCTACTAAATATATAGACCAAACGGGAAATGCTTGTGATGACAGAATACTCTAGCAATCAGGTACCTGTCTTATGTTAGTGATGATGTTAGTGTTGATGACTTAGCACCTGTTTTGCTTCTTAGAAGCTTCAGAATGTCCTTGCCCAAAAACTGTTTTGTAGTCTCCCTGCTCTATTCAACCACCTCTCTACCTTTTTTCTTTATTTTGTCATTCTCTTCTATTTACTTTTACCTTTCTTTCATATACTAAATGAAAGCAATTAGCCCTAGCCTAACCTTTGCTTCAAGAAAACAGACATCTTTCTGTGTTTGGCGATAAATAAGTTTTTATTTTTCTGTGCCTAAGAATCCTGTTATATTTTGGTTTATCTGTCAATTTCTGTTCATTTTA
The DNA here is from genome assembly GCA_000441515.1 of Elaeis oleifera. Classification (NCBI taxonomy): domain Eukaryota; kingdom Viridiplantae; phylum Streptophyta; class Magnoliopsida; order Arecales; family Arecaceae; genus Elaeis; species Elaeis oleifera. Next base: position 113,642 of record KE505759.1, read on the forward strand.
TGACATTAGTGTGAACAACTACCTAATTGATTGGGTTGCAGATGTGTTGTAGCATATGCTTCAGATCTTATCTTTGCTGGTGTTAGCCTAAATCCTCACAAGAAGAAGGGCTTAAAACAACATCACTCAGCCTGGATCACTCGTATGTCTCCTGAACTTTTTGACTTCTCAAACTGTACATGAGCATTGTGGAGTTCTCTGTAACCAAATTTACCTTCTCTGTAAACATTAACAAATTGTCTGCTGATGCTCATACTTCCAAATTTCTAATTTTGTTGTTCACATTTCCACCTTGTTATGATGAGTTTAAATTTCCAAATGTCTACTGTTTGTCAATCTTAAGAAGTTTATAGACCTTTTAAATAGCTTGCCATGTTTGTTATGACCTATGCTTTCTTCTTGCTATAGTGCAGACTTGGATAAACTGGTGTTACTCCCTGAGCTCCTATGTGACATGAGACATGGTCTAAGAATATGGTCTATTAAAATGCAATACTCCTGCATAAGACTATATAGTTTGGTCTTCTAATTCATCAGAAATGCAATGCTCTGCAAAGAGTGAAGTTTCTTTGGACAAGTTATCCACTCTTAGAAGCTACTTTCCTGAGAAATTGAAATTCATGTACATTAGATAATGTATTCCAATATTCGTTGTGCTGGTAGCTTTCCTTTGCCAATTAATGGATGATCAAAAGTAACCATAGCCTGAGTCATTCGATCAAAAATACTGAGGAAGATGCTCCAGTCACTTGTGACGTTCAACATGGCTTCTTGCATGATTAATGGTATAATGAAAAAACTGGTCGTTTTCAGTTTTCAAGTGGTGCAATCAGATAAAGCCTTCCCCTTGAATTTAGAAAAGCTCTAAGGATAAACTTGACAGTCTGGCAGATATGGCTTGCAAATAGTTCTCAAATTCTAATTGGCATGGGTAATTAGAAATTTGCAGTCAGCATGCTTAAGAATTTCAGGGCAACAAACAATTCAATGGATGGTATTTTTTTCAGCTCATTTCTTGTGGAAAGATGCTTCATCCAGTCCTCTTGCTTGGGATCTAATGCAGTTCCCTATTCATTCCCTTGTGTGTAGTGAATTTTATATCGTGGAGGAAATAGAAACCGGAAGTGTATGACAGGGTTTATTGTTTGGTCCACCATATTAGCTTTTTAAAAAAAGGCAAACCTTTTATCACAGTCCATGAAAGAAAAGAAAAAGGGAAAGAAGTTCCAGATTCAAAAAAGGGTTCAATCCTGAATTTACTGTAGAAGACTGTAGGCAAGTTTTGGATTTTGAAAGATTCTATAAAATTGATAATAACTGTTAAAAACAACTTCCTTCAAAAATATTTCATTATTGAGGAATGAGGCTTACCTTTTGCCATTGAATGAAGCAATCAAGAAATTTGCTGATTTTTTAGCTATGCAGTGTTGTTAAAAGTCTATCGCTTGTCTACCTAAAAAGACCAATGTAAATGACCTGATGGACATTAATCAGTTACTAAGGGACTGGTATCACGTTCTACTTAAATGAGTGGGAAAGATGGAACAGAGCATTAGTTATGTATCTTGTATATGTAAAGCCTGAAGGTACTGTATTTTGTCAATCTGGTAACCTCTCCTCAGTCCTCAACTTTGCTTAACTGCAACGATGCTTCCTCAGTCTCTGAAATTTCTTTTATCAACAGATTAGGTAGAATATGATTCTGGGGCTTAAAATTACAGTGATTCTATAACCTGAGAGAAACTGACATCTTTCAACAGCATTCATCACAAGAACAGTTTACTCCCAAGTCCCTTCACATCTAACGATAAAATGTTTGATACTTGGTAAAAGGCCTGCTTATGTAAAGCATAGTAGATTAAACTAATTTAAATTGAGCTTTGGTATAACTCTTAATATTGCTTTTCCTTCATTAGGATATGGTTCCATAGGCCTGTGAGAGCTGATGATTGGCTATTATATGTGGTAAGTATTGGTAAAATTGTATATTTTATCCTGAAACTCTTGCAAATGGATTATCTAACATGCTATAGTTTTATTTCTGTAGATTGAGAGCCCGACTGCCTGTGGTGGCCGTGGGTTCTGTACCGGCCGCATGTTTAACAGGAAAGGAGAGGTATTTTAGTTTTCCTTCTTTTCTTCACTATAGGATTTTATACTGTCTCCAACTTTCTCAATGAATATGCTAATCCTGTCTGTGTTAATATGCAGCTCATCATGTCATTGACTCAAGAAGCATTAATTAGGAAGGCAAAATCACCAAATCAAATTGCCAAAGCGAAGCTCTAAGGACTACTAAAGTGTTTATGTTTTTCCTGAGCATCAACTTGGGTATCTTATACTACTATATCAATGCAGCCAACATGGCATGTTCAGCTGCTTTGCGCCTTTCTCATCAGCACTTGGACTGGGAAGTGGCTCTAAATTCAACTTGGAACAGTGATTCCAAATTCAGTACTGGTTACGTGGTATATTTGATGTGCCATATTTTCTTTTATTGTATATATCATATGCTTGAGGTTACAGTCTCCATATGACAGCTTCTCAAATTGTGGTGAGCAGTCCACTTTTGCAATATACTAATTGCATTTGGTAAGATAGAAAGTTATAATTGGTTCCGGAAGGAGGATTGGTGATTGTGGAGCAGAATAGCTCCTACTCGGATGAATTTGCAAAATGTCGGCGGGTTAGAAGTGATCATATTTATACACTTTGATGAGGAAACTTCAAATAAACAATTTCAGTTTTAAATATTTATGATGAGGAAAGCTGCAATGCATTTTAAATAAAACTGTCCAAATCTACGTGGTTTGATAAAGAAAGCAGGGTATTCCTTTTGTTACATAATTATAACATATGGGAAAGGTTTGAAACTTTTTCTTCTTTTTTCCCTTTTTTTTTTTTGCATGTGTTAAACTGTGGATCAATGTCAAAGATGCTTTCTTTGGTTCTACCGAGAACCTAATAAAAAATCAAATGACTTAATAAAATTAGTTCCTAAACTTTTTTCACTTTAAAAACTGGGAATTTGATGGAGGTTTGCATCATAAATTGACTTTCCAACAAATTCAAGATCATAGAAATTTGCATTAAACATTATATTGAAGCTTGCTATTCCAAAAAAAAAAAAAAAACTATTTGCTATAGTACTTTATAGGGCTGAAATTAGATTGGATGTAGATAGAATACCACCATATACTTTAGAGGACTGAAATCAGATTAGATGCGGATCGGTTACTACCATATTCATATCTATATTTATTTTTTTGATGAATACAAATACGATACGAATATTATTTGGATGTAAAAATGTATATTCATAATTATTTTAAATGGATATGGATATAATTCAGATTCTGAAAGTATGAATGTAATTATAGATATTATTTAGATAATTAAATTTTATGACTGCAGAATTAAAGATATTATTAAATAGATCATAATAATATATTATATAGTTATATATATATTTTTAAAAATTAATAATTATTATATAAATTATATAGAATTATATATAAATTCGGATATTTGGATACGGATCGGATAGTTGTCTATTCATATATATATTCATTTTTTTTGATAGATATAGATAGGATATTAGTTGGATTTTAAATTTTATCCATATTTAGATTGATTTGGATACGAATGGATAATATCTATACTTCTTTCAGCCCTAGTACTTTGCCCCTATAAACCCTTACTTTTATCCTACAACCAATGAGGAATGCCTACCCCTAAGCATGACCACTTGCTCTAATTTTTAATTATTATGGTCCAAGGTTATTTTTAGTCATGATTTTTTTTGGGGTGGGGGGGGGGGTGGTGAAGGAGAGGAGAGGGTGGAATTCTTATTTAGATATAATAGTTCATAGCTGTTCAAGCATGCTAGATCATATGGAGAGGATATAGATTTCATTCTCTAAATTAATTTTAGTCATCCATGTAGACATCAGGTTCTTGATATTCCTTTACCAGTAATCCTATTACACTTTTAGGCTTCATCATTTAGCTAAGAAAATGAGGTGAAGAAAATTAGTTAGACAAATATGTTATTACCATTAATTGGCAATGAAAAATAAAATTCATAAAGTGAAAAACAATGAAAGTAATGGAGCATTTATTTTTGTGTGGGAGTTAGTTATTCTTAACAAATAGCCAACATGTTCGATAGACAAAAGCAAAAGGGAAAGTAAATTACATTCTTTCATGTTTAACCTACTCATCTAGTTAGGGTGAAAGTGGAGTGGATATTATACGTCGGGATTTATTTCTTATCCGAATATTTTTGGATATGGATAGAAATATGAGTATCCAACTAATATCTATATCTATATTCATAAATGGATATGGATATTAATGGATAACTATTCAATCCATAATCATATTTAATTTTATATGGCACTTTTAAACATTTAAGAAAATAAATAACATATTAATATACTAGTAACTTGATTTACCATTTATTTAATAATAATTTTGATGCTACGGTCATAAAGTTTAATTATTTAATTTATATTTATATTTATATCCATATTTTAGTATCTGATTTATATCTGTATCTATTTAAAATAAATATGGATATAAATTTTTGTATACTACTATTTGTATTCTTATCTATATTCGGCAAACAAAACAAATATGGTTATGGATATATTGATATCCAATTCATATTTGATTCGATTTCAGCCCTACTTCTAGTTAATAATGTTGGTTATTTGCTTTCTTTATTTTCTAGTGTTGCTCCAAGAATTGATTTTGATGATCGTAAATTATTTGAGGGGACTACTAATGTGTTTCTTGTCTTTGGAGAATATTTTTATAATGTTTCAGATAGTCCAAAAGATTGGGTTTGAAAAGCTTCATTAAGTAGGCCAAAATTGAAGTTTTTGCAAGTTAGAAAAATTTTTGAAGCTTTTTGAGAGTGTCCAATTGATTTGATACCATTTGAGAGCGTTTGGAAGTGTTCTGATAAGTTTCGAACCTTAAATGCATGAAAATTGGGTTGCAACAAAATAGGATGATCCATCTGGGTCATCCTTTTGATTGAGTAGCCAGCACACACTATTTTGACTTGTGGCACGCAGTGGGACGATCCATCTGGGACGACTCCTGAGACCCTGAGATCAAAACAGAAAGTCTGATTTTCGGACTGGCCAAATGAGGCATCCTATGAGACTTTCTAGTCATAGTGGGACGACTCATATGGAATGACCCATTCTGAGCGAGTTCGCAATGGCTAGTTTCAGCCCATTTTTGGTGCATTTAATACACATTAAACACTCTCCAACGGCTCTAAATCAACTCTAAGATATTCTCAAGGGTAACTGGTGACTATAAATACTCTCTTGAAGTGGAAAATCATAAGTTTTGCAAGCATTTAAGTTCACATCCGAGAAAAGCTCAAACAAGCCTTAAAGAGAAGAAAAGAAGCATTTAATCACTTCACCAGCTACTCTCCAGCTGTAATCAAGTATGCAATTCATTGAGGTGTTCAGTAAAACTTCTTCCCTTAAGCATTGTATTTCTATTGCATTTATTGTGTTCATTTAAGGAGATTTTGTGCTGAAATTTTGTACCCTGTTTTCTCACATTGTATTTGGATTTTTGAGTTTTGAGGGTTCCAAAACTCGGATAGGTTGATCCGAACCTGAAATCGGAGTATTGAGGGTTGGCTTGTATCCGAAAAATAAGTATTTTTGCTTGAATAGCAAGGGTCGGAGGTGTTCGACGTGTTGTATTCTTGAAATCCATTTAGTGGATTGAATTCTCAAGTAGAGATTTGGGGAGTGGATGTAGGTGCAAGGTTGGCACTGAATCACTATAAATTCTTGATGTTTGTTGTGCTTACATCTCTTTACTTGCTCTTTATGTTCGATACTTATTTATCTCTTATTTGTATTTTATTTCATCTTTATTATAAATCAACTCATTCCACTTATCACTTTAGCATATTATTTAAGTGTACTAATCTTGAAATTTTAAAAAGACCCAATTCACTCCCCTCTTGGGCTCCATATCTGGGCAACAAGTGGTATCAGAGCCCGATGCTCTAGCCCTTGCTTGATTTAATCATCAAGAGCCAAAGGTCTATAGCAGCCCAATTTGGTATATCTCTAGCCAAGGGGTAATCTACAAACCGACCTCCACTTTCAATGGATCAAACTACACCTATTGAAAAGTTTGGATGAGAATTTTCATTCAAGCACTTGACTATGATATGTGGAGTATCATAGTAAATGGACCACACACATCTACTAAATTGATTGACGGCGTGTCTCTCCCCAAGTCGGAAGGTGAATGGGATGAACTTGATAAGAAAATGGCTCAACTCAATATTAAAGCCATGAATATTTTATATTGTGCTTTAGATGCAAATGAATTTAATCATATTTTCACTTGCAATTTAGCTAAAGAAATTTGGAATATGTTAGAAGTTACACATGAAGGTACAAACCAAGTTAAAGAGTCTAAAATCAATATGCTTGTGCATAACTATGAACTGTTTAAAATAAAACCTGAAGAATCAATAACTCAAATATTCGCCCATTTCACTGACATCATAAACGGTTGGAAAAGTCTTGGCAAATGTTATTCTAACAGTGATTTTATGAGAAAAGTGTTCAGATTTTTACCAAAATCGTGGAGGCAAAGGTCACTGCAATCCAAGAAGCTAAAGATTTAAATACCCTACCATTGGAGGAGCTACTTGGATCTCTCATGACTCATGAACTGACCATGAAGCAACACTCTAAGGAGGAGATCAGAAGAAAGAAGACTATCGCTCTCAAGTCGACAGCTCAAGAAGAAGAAGATATAGAAAAATAGAGAACAGTGAGGAAGATGATGATTTGGCTCTAATCACCAGAAAGTTTAGATACTTCATGAGAAGGAGACAAGGGAGTAAGAGAAGACCACCAGCTAAGGGGGAGCTGAGTAAAGAAAAGAAAAGAACAGCCCATCTTTGCTATGAGTGCAAAAAGTCGGGCCACTTCAAATCAGAATATCCCCAGCTCAAGAAAGGTCAAAAAAAGTTCAAGAAGAAAAGGCTATGATGGTTACATGGAGCGATAGTGATGACTCCACCACAGATGAAGAATCTCACGAAGAAGCTAACTTGTATCTTATGGCATATAAAAATGAGGTAATCTCCGAAACTCAAAATGTATTTTCCTATGATGAACTGCTAGAAGCTTTTCATGAACTTTTGAATGATCTAAAAGAATTAG
>KE505759.1:161179-172125 GCA_000441515.1 Elaeis oleifera
CTCTCTCATTTTTTTGTTCAGATCGACTGCAGAGCTGGTTGGATCCTTGTAAATAATTTAAATAGGAATGAATAATAACTCTTCACTTATGTGCTCTGCTTATATATATATATATACATATATATATAGCTATAGATAAACAAGTTAAGATCGCAAAAATATTTTGATCAGGGATCTCCCTCGACATTGGTGTATGAGTTGTAGCTTGACTATTCCTAAGTTAGCTATCTTTCTGTATTAAAATCTGACCTCAAAGTCAATTTGAAACCCTTATAGTATTGATGTCAAAACGATGACTCCTCAGTCGAAAGTATTTCAATTGTTTGGCCGATCAAAGGCATTTCATCTGATCAAAGGCATTCCATGCATTGTCGATCAAAGGTATTCCATGCTTTGCCGATCAAAGGCATTCCACATATTGTCGATCGAAGGCATTCCATGTTTTGCCAATCAAAGGCATTTCATGATTTGTCGATCAAAAGCATTCCATACTTTGTCGATCAAAGGCATTCCATACTTTGCCGATCAAAGGTATTCTATGCTTTACAACTTACAAAACAGCAAGCAATATAGTTTAAAGAAAAGTTTTATTTATTAAAAAATTATATTACTGGTAGTACACATGGAGGTTCTCCGAATTTCAAGGTCGTGGCAATGGAGTTCTGTCAAATTTTGTCCATCGATAAGTCTCCGATTTGACGATCTCGACCACTTGGTATGGTCCCTCCCAATTTGGAGATGGTTTACTTTGTTCTTCTGGCTGGGAGACTTCTGCTCGGTGTAGGACTAAATTGCCAACTCTGAAAGTTCTGTTTTGAATCTGAGAATTGAAGTAGTGGGCCATTTTGTGTTGCTAGGCTGCAAAAATTCTGATTTGAGCTATTTCTCGGGCCTCCTCCAATAAATCTAAGTCTACACGCTGCCTTTTCGAGTCGATCTATCCATCAAAGTTCTCAATCCTTGCTGATGGAACCCCGACCTCCACCGATATTATTGCTTCAGTGTGAAGGTGAGACTAAAGGGTGTCTCATCCGTGGAAGTTCTGGACGTTGTTCGATAGGCCCAGAGCATGTGGTGAAGTTCCTCTGCCCAAGAGCCGTTGGCTTCATCTAGTCATCTTTTATGCCCTGTAGAAGAGTTCAATTTGTGACCTCGGCTTCTCCATTTGCTTGAGGATGCGTTACAAATATCAAGTGGTGGGAGATTCTATGGTCTTCACAAAATTCTACAAACTTAGCTCCTGAGAATTATCGCCATTTTGTCTGTTATCAATACCCGAGGTAAGCCAAATCGACAAATTATCGACCTCCAGACAAAATCCTTCACTCTCGCTTCTGTGATTTTAGCGAGGGCTTCAGCTTCCACCCACTTCGTGAAATAGTCCACAGCAACTAAGAAAAATTTTGTTGCTCAGAAGTCAGAGGAAATGGGCTGAAGATATCCATCCCCCATTGTGCAAAAGGCCAGGGCGCACATATGAGAGTGATTGGCATAGAAGGTAGATGTTGTATGTTAGAGTTTTTTTGGCATTTATCACATCGCTTAACCAACTCCTCGACATCTCTCTGCATTGTCGGTCAATAATAATCTTATCGAAGAAGTTTATAAGATAAGACTCTCTTTCCAATATGGCTTCTGCATATTCCTTTATGGACCTCCCTCAAGGTGTAGTCCACGTCTGATGGTCATAAGCATTTCAGATCAGAAGAGGAAGAAAGAAGGATCTCTTATTCAACTTTTCTTCATGCAGGACATACCGAGATGCTTGATATTTAATCTTGTGCACCTCCTTCCCATCAATCGGTAGAAATCTATCTTTCTAATAGTGGAAAAGAGGATCGATCCATGAGGGTTCACATCCACCAGCATCACTTCCACCAGATCCTGTACAACAAGTTTCTTCACCACCTTGAAGTAGGCTCTTCTAGGCAGCTCAAAAGGCGAGGAAGCGGCCAGCTTAGACAGCAAATCGGCCCGTGCATTTTTCATCCTTGGTATCTACTGGACCCTAAAGCTTCAAAATACCAAGATCACATCTTTCACTTTTTGAAGATATTTTATCATATTTTTCTCTCGAGCCTCATAGCCATCTTTGATATGGCCGACGACCAACTGAGAGTCACTATATACTTTCAGGTCCTGTACTCCCAACTCCTTAGCGATTCGGAGTCCTGTAGCTACTGCTTCATATTCTGCTTCATTATTGGATACAGAAAACTTGAATCATAAGGTATATTCAGCTATGATTCCCTCAGAGCTCATAAGAAGAAGCCCTGCTCCCGACCTAGCTTGATTGGAGGACCCATCTACATATAGCTTCCATGCACCAGCTGGATCTTCTAAAAAATTTAGGGTTTCCTCTATAAGTGCTTCCCCCTCCTCTCTAATCAGTTCATCTTCTGGAATAGTATATTCGACTAGAAAGTCGGCTAGCACTTGAGCCTTAATTGATTGTTGAGGTCGAAACTGGATGTCAAATTTGGAGAGCTCAATTGCCCACTTCACCATTCTTTCAGAAGTTTTCGGCCAATGCAAGATATTCTTCATGGGCTGGTTGGTTAGAAGGATGATGGTGTGAGCTTGGAAGTAAGGTCAGAGCTTTCAAGCGGCGATAAGGAGAGCGTATGCTAGCTTCTCTAACTTAGTGTACCGAGTTTTTGCACCCCTCAGGATTCGGCTAACATAATAGATAGGCTTTTGAATTTTATTCTTTTCTTGGATCAACATTGTGCTCATTGCCATTGGAGAAACTGCTGAGTACAAGAGCAATTTTCATTGGGGTCTAGTCAGGCCAGGAGAGGGGAGAACTAAAGTAGCATTTAAGATCAACAAATACTTTCTGGCATTCTTCATTCTAGTAAAATTTTATGTCGTTTGAAGGCTTCGAGGAAGGGAAGACAGCGCTCGGCCGACTTCGATATAAATCGATTTAAGGCTACAACTCTTTCGATGAGACACTAGACATCTTTGATCATCCTTGGTGGGCTCATCTCCTGGATAGCTTTAATTTTCTCAGGGTTAGCCTCTATCCCCTGACTTGACACCATAAAGCCAAGGAGCTTGCCCAAAGTCACTCTGAATGTACATTTTGTTGGGTTCAGTTTCATATTGTACCTCCATAGGGTAGCAAAAGCCTCGGCTAAGTCATCAATGTGACTTCTTGATTTACTCTTGACCAGTAAATCATCCATGTAGACCTCCATATTCCACCCAATTTATTCTTTAAAGATTTTATTTACGAGGCATTGGTATATTACACCTACATTTTTTAGACCAAAAGGTATCATCCTGTAACAAAAAAGCCCTTGATCAGTAATAAAAGTAGTTTTCTCTTCATCTTCAGGAGCCATCCGGATTTGGTTATAGCCAGAGAAAGCATCCATAAAGGAGAGGAGTTCATGACCTGATGTGGCATCCACCATCTGATCAATCCTCGATAGTGGGTAGCTGTCTATCAGACACGCCTTATTCAAATTGGTGAAGTCTATGTAGATCCGCCATTTGCTATTTGCCTTCTTCACCATGACCGCATTGGATATCCAGTCAGAATATTGGATCTCTCGAATAAAGTCAGCATCAAGGAGCTTATTAACTTCCTCGATAATGGCTTTATGATGCTCTGGTGTGAAGCTCCTCTTCTTTTGCTTGAACAGATGGTACTTCAGATCCATGTTCAAGCTGTATGCCATCATCGAGGGATCGATCCCCGGCATGTCCATCGGAGTCCATGTGAAGATATCTACATTTCTCTGTAAAAATGAAGTTAGCTGCTCTTTGGTTACCTGATTCAGATTTGATCCGATCCAGACTGTATGCTCTTTATTTCAATCCTCCAGGGGATGGGAATGAGGTCCTTGATTGGCTCACCTTGAGTCTCCGCTAGCTCATCATGAGTATCCAGTCCCTCGATAGGGTAGGTCTTCACAGTTTTGGCTCCTTGCAATGAGATGTGATAACAATGCCATATCAGATTTTTATCTCCACGGATCTCCCCAATCTCATGGGTGGTAGGTAACTTTGCTTTCAGGCAATAGGTTGACATGGCAGCACGGAATGCATTCAGGCCAAGACATCCAAGAATTGCATTGTAGGCCGAGGGTCCTCGGATGATAAGAAAATCAATTTGGGTAGTGGACTGACACGGGTATTCGTCCACTTTTACGGGCAGCGTGATAACCCCTCCATTGGATTGCATCTCCAGTGAAACCGACCAGCGGGGCCTCCACTCTCCTAAGCCTACTAGGGGATAATCTTATTTTTCAAAAGCATCAAAATATAAAATATTTATCGTGCTTCCATTATCAACCAAAATGCGGTGTACAAGATGCTTATCAATATTTATAGATACAACTACTACATCATGGCATGAAAATTAGATTTCTCGGATGTCCTCTTCAGTAAAAGTGATTGGCTCTTCGATCCTTCTTGTTGTGGACCTCCCTTTATCAGTAGAATCCCTCCTGCGATACCCCTCAGTGATTGCATTGGTTATTCCAACCGGGGGCTGGTCTCCTTGGGGCTTAGCTGGTGGTGGTTGCTCCCCGAGCCTCAGAGATCTTTGTCGGTTCTCCTGCTCTCTCTTGCACTGAATGAAATGATTTAGACAACCATGCTTGATGAGCTCCTCGATTTCATCTCGGAGCTGTAAGCACTCCTTCATGTCGTGACCATGATCTTTGTGATACAGACAGTATTTATTGAGATTTTTTTGAGCTGGATGAGTCCACATTGGCATAGCCTCTGGAATCTGCCCCTTGATTTGCATCAGCACATTCTCTTTTGGCTCCATCAAGAGAGTGTAGTTATTGAATCTTCTTGACAGAGAGGCACACCATCCTCCCCATCGAGGACTCCTCGATCGATGGTTTCTAGGAGGAGAATCATTCTTTGCTGACAAGACGGAGATCTTGAATGCTGTGTAGGCTTTTCCTCCCATCTTGGTGATTTATTCTTCTTGATTTGTTGTGACTCTCCCTCTATCATGGAAGAGTTGGTAACTTTTGGTGCGAGCACATCCTCAATTTGCGCATACGTCTCTGCTCGGATTAGCATATCAGGATAGTCGTGGGGATAGATTTTTATCAGAGACTTTTTGAAGTCATTTTTTGTAGCCCATTCATTAGGGTTGACATTGCGACCGACTGGTCAAGGTTGCGCATTTCCAATGTAGCCAAGTTGAAATGGTTAACAAAGAATGTATTGTTTCTCCCTCCTTTTGCTTGATGGTGTGGAGGAAGTCATACTATTTCTACTGTCGACAGCTACTAACAAAATGATTAGAAAAGGATCAGCTCAACTACTCGAAAGAGTGAACCGATCCTGACTTCAAGCCAGAATACCAATGTCGGGTGGCTCCTTTGAGAGTCGATGGAAAAGCCCGACAAATGATGGCATTCGAGGCCCCTTGAAGGAGTATTTTTCCCTAAAGCTTTCGAGATGATCAGTAGGGTTGGTGGTCCCATCATTCATCTCCAACTGAGGGATCTGAAAGTGCCATAGGAGTGGTTCCTGCATTATTTTGAAGCTGAAAGGTGGAGCATTGTTAAACTCATCAGGTGATGCAGAGGTGTGGTTGCGGATTGCTTTAGTTCGCTGGTCCAACTCTCAGAGCCTTCGCTCGACTTTCGAATCTCGAGCGGCATGAGTTGCTGATTGATGAGGAGATCGATGGCTTGGATTTGAATCATACCTGATTGGGGCCTAAGAGAGCATCACCTTCTTGGATCTAGGTTTTTGGGCGGCATTGGTGAGCAGCATGTCTTTCCAGGACTCAGGACTGCTCGGGTGGAGGTGGTGGAATTGTTTCAGTATGAGGTAGCGATGCCGTAGGCTGAAAGTTGCTAGAAGTGGATCCAATATAGATCGTGCTATATGAGGTGGTGGAGAAACCGTCTGCACCACAGATGGTGGCACCTGCCCCACAGGAGGTGGCATAGGAGCGGCCTGGATTGCTTGGACCACTGTCGTTAGATTTTGAACCTGCTAGAAAAGTAGGTTGAACTACTCCACTATGATTGCTATAGGTGGGGAGCCGAGACTCCCGTTGGAGCTGGTAGGACCGATCGGTTGGCATGATTCTCCTCTTACTGTGAAGTTGCTGTGCCGGTGTTGCAGGATCGTGCTTAACAAGAAGTTGCTGCTCTCTTTGGTGGCATGGTGATATTGCTTTAGACTTGCGCTCCTCTGATTTGGGATGGGCCCTTTCTCTAGCATCAATCTATTGGTGCTAAAGTTCATCGATGCCAGATTCGTTGGAATTGTATGTGTGAACAGGGCCTTCGGGTGGTGTACCTGCAAAAGTTCAGACCAAAATATTCCAATGGGGATCCCTCAATGCTTAAGTCAACTAGTAGAATCAATAGATAGAGGATCGTGGGGCTTAGAAAAATTACATACCTGAGGTCCCTCTTTTTGTCTCCTTTGTAGATGGAGGTCGAAGCCATGGTTGGCAGGTGGGCTGGCATGATTATACGAGACTTGAGGCAGATTTTGCGTAATATGCCAACTGTTCGAGAGATTCCACATCATGGAGATCATGGTTGCCTTATCTGCTCCCTGACAGTTGTTATCTGAATGGCGCCGATCTTTTAAATTTTGATTTGGTCGGTTTAGGCCGATCAGGGCTCGGTGTTGGCCAATGATGAGTCAAAACTATATGTTGGCCGACTAGGAGTCAACCCTAAATTATGGATGACCAAAGATTGGTGTTAAGAGCTACTTGATGAGGGATCGATCAAAGATACTAACCGACCAAGGGTCGGTATTACACATTCGCCGATTAGGAATCGGATGTAAGATGATGGTCGAGATTCCATACAGTCAACAAATCAAGACCAAAAGAGAGGCACACCCCGATTAGAGCTCGACGCTAGATATCAGCTGACTTGAGATCGTATTGCACTTTATCCGACTGGAGGTCATCAAAATTTACAAACGACTAACAGGTGGGGGAGAGGAAGCTGTTTAACCAGGAATTGGTCCTAGGTGCTGGCCGAGTAGCTATTGGAACTAAGAGCTGGATGATCAGAGGTCGGACCAAGCACTGGCCGATCAGGTGTCAGACCAAGTGATGACTGACCAAGGGTCGGACAGCCTTTAGCTGAAATTATCGGGCTTGGATGAGCAAATTATGATCGATTGCTTGTACGATTGAGATGTACCAGCACAGGCTTAATGGGCTGAATATCTTTCAATCTCTTCATATTATCGGTCCACTCCAAAATTCTCCCAACAATATTGATATCTTTTTGCAATCTTTAATAGAGGAATTGAAACATCTATGGAAGGGTATTAGTTTATTTGATGCTTGTAGTAGTCAGATATTCAAATTGAGTGCAGCTCTTATATGGATTATCAATGATTTTTCTACATATGCCAATTTATCTAGATGGAGCACAAAGGGCATATTACATATCCCTCATATGGGATTCTATCTATTTATATTGATTAAAATATGAAGGAAAGTTCTGCTATATAGGCCATCATCGATGGTTGGAAACCGACCATCCATTTTGATTTAACAAGATGTATTTGATGATACTATAGAACTATGACTTATCCCTATATCACTATTCAAAATTGAGGTTTTTAGATAAATGCATGACATCAATTATAGGTATGGTAAGATTTCAAAGTATTCTAAAAAAAGAGGAAGGAAAGATGTTGAAAGGTCAATAAATGAAGAGTTGATAGAGGATGTCATTAATCACAATCTTGAGATACAGATGTTTGAGGATGCTAACAACTTATATGATAATATGATCATGTAGATGAAAGTGAAATTAATGATGACACAATAGAAGCATCTACACGTAGAGTTGTTAAGTAATTATAAAAGAAAAGAATATTTTTATTACCTTATTGGAAGTATAATCTTTTTGGGTATAATCTTGACATGATGCATATACAATTAATGTTTATAATAATTTGATTGAAATATTGTTAAATCTTGATGGAAAGAGTAAAGATAACTTAAAGCCATATTTAGATTTGAAAGAAATAGCCATAAGACAGGTGCTTCATCCAAAAGAGCCTACTAATGGTAAAGTTTATATACCTCTTAATATATATATGACTCTTGCTTTTTAGTGAAACTATATATAATGTATCGCGTATCATGTATCATGATACTTGTAAGTTTTATTGAAACTCTTAGAATTTATCAATTAAAATTGATATTTTAATATTTATTAAAATATGTATGACATATCATATATCACATATCATATTAATATATGATATGTGTCTTGTACCATTTGTGATGTATAATGGATTATATATTTTGTGAAATTTATATTTTTTTGTAGAAGGATGAGAATGGAAGGGAGTCTGGTTAGATGGAGTTTTACAAAGCATGACTCATGTCCATCGAGATGGCCATTTTGTTAGTGAGAGTTGAGAGATACATTTATATGTATCGATAGTTATTTAGTACAATAATTTGTAGTTTATTTTAAGTATAAAGTTAATATATATATATTTTAAATATAGGATAGAGCTTCATCTTTTATTGCAGAGTGTGTCGATGAGTCCTTAACATCTATGGAGGCCAACTGTATTGAGGCCCACGTGATGACAAACTTGCTTGGACTGGACCATTTGGTCAGATGAGTGGTTATGGAGTTAGAGTCATCCCCACTTAAGTATGTCAATACACTCACGAGAGTTTAGCAATATAGATATTTGTATGATCGAGGCACAAATAGAGGTGCAGAGGGAGATATGGATGGAGGCGATGAGGTAGAACTATGACGCAGTTATATCTTCTATAAGGACTCAGATTGAATAGTTGACATCTACATTATAGATATCTGTGGATTCTTATAAGGTACATATCTTATTATATTTATATTTTAGCATATACTTAATTATTTAATTTATATTATAATTTTCATATTCTCAGTTACTCAAATTTTTATATATTTGTTGTAGGCTTCCGATAATTTCAGCAGTCATAGAGTCGATGATGTTAATACTCCTACGGATCATTGATGGCCCAATATCTCTATTTTTTTTGAGTTTTATAGATGTACATTTCTTTTGATTTCTTTTCTTCAGTTATGCATTCTAATTAATGAATATGATAGAAAATGTAATCATAACTTTATTATGTTATATAGAGTGTTTATTATAATTTTATATTGATGTTTGATTTTTTAAAAATTTTGAATAGATTTATATATTTATATGAATTAATAAATTATTTTAAATTATTTTTTAAATAAATATTACCGATGCTTTAAAGTATCGATATTGAATATATTTATCGATGCTTTAGTGCATTGGTAAATACCGATGTAGGCCGAAGCGTCATAGCTAGCAACAGCTTTCTAACATGTTAAAGCATCGGCAAGCTATTAAAATATACTGATGCTTTAAGAAGTGTCAGCAACTTCCCCAGGTTAGTGATGCAAACTCGCGTTAGGAGTTGCCAACACTTTTTTTTGAGCATCGGGAGTAGCTGACGTTCATTCAAAATTAAAAAAATAATTTTCATGCTTCACTTACCGATGCATTTTTGGTGCTTTTAAAAATATCATGAGTGAATTTTGTGATACTTATAAACATTGAAAATAATAGTTATTTACGTCAACAATGATCCTGAGTACTGTAGTGATTGTTTATTATATTATTAGTTTTATAATATTATTATCTTTTGAGAACAAGGTAAGAAGAAGGCCTAGTGAAATCAGTGTATGGATGCAATTGAATCCAATTCTAATGACTTTATCAACTCAACTAGTTTGCATCCTCATGAAAAGTACTATTTGATGGACAATATTAGGTAGATAAGAGAGGAAAAGATCCAGTGAATAAGTCATAATCCCTAGCATAAACTCACCGGAACTTCAGATTTTTACTAAGCAACTTTTTTCCAGATAATAAATTATAAATTAAGATTCCAACCAAATTAGTAATTTAGGTAAAATAGATATGCCAGCTGTGAAGGTGATTTTCTAAACAATAGATATGCAAGGTCATGTTAGTAATTATGATTAAAATCACCTTCACACCTTATTTCACCCAACAAGAAGAAGAAAAAGCAAAACACAAAAATATATAGGTTTGTTCAACTTGTAAGATGGTTATTCTAAAATGACATGCATCTTATAGCAGATATTTAATCGCCTTCAATCTGGTAGAACTTATTTTGCCAATTAAATTTATAGCAATCACATGTCTTGTAAAGTTTTTTAGATATGTCATATCAAGACGAGTTGATGGTGGCATTTGATAAATTTTAACTATTCTTGGAATACAATATAGTAATGTAATAAATTATAATAAATGAAAACTTTAATAGATAATTTATGTTACACATTAAGTAATGAAGTTTAATAAATTTTGGAGCATAATGGACCATATTTATGATGGAAATCATTTTAGAAGTTAATTAAGTCATTGAAACATTTAAAATTTAAAAGATAAAATAATTTCACAAACCTGCAATCTCGACATCTCAAATGTTTGTGTTCTTGCCAAGTTTAAATCCTTTGGGACAAGGGTATTCTAATTTCTTTTTGGAATGGAATGCTCTATTATGCCTTCTCATCCTGGTCACAGTCTCGATTATACATCCTAATAGATATTCTTCATATTCTTTTTTTCTTTCCTTTCTTTCTTTAGCTTCTTTTTTATCTTCTTTTTTTCTTTTTTTTTCTTTTATCTCTTTCTTTTTTTTCTTTTTGTTCTTTTTATTATATCCTCTTTGTTTCTTTTTTTCCTTTCTATTTCTTTTCTTTCTTCTTTCTTTCTTTCTTTCTTTTCTTCTCCCTTTCTTTCCTTTTTCTTCTTCTTCTTTCCTTTCAATTTTTTTTCTTCATCTTTCTTTTTTTTATTTCTTTCCTCTTTCTTCTCTTCTCCTTTTCCTCCCATTTTGTTTTCTCATAAGAACGAGATGGGATAGTTGGGATGTCCCATGCACCGTCAGAACTTAAATCTTGGTT
>KE505759.1:255416-273842 GCA_000441515.1 Elaeis oleifera
GAGCTCAGATTTTGCTAAATGAAATACATTGATACATTAACTTCTACTAATTTGAAGGGGTCAATCTTATTTTGACTCACGCACTGACTTGATAAGTAATTGACTGCATCCAAAAATCTTCCGTCACTAAATTATAAACTCCGATAGTCCGACATTAAAATATAGTGAGTTGCTTGCAAGTCACCATGATGATCTCAGATTGGAGGGATACTTATACTCATACCCTTCGTAAGCTACTCTTAACAGTAGAGTACTCCATAGTTGGTCTTGTTCAGTGATAATGTACTCTTACATCTCACCTGTATACTATACCAGTATCTCCACACCATTTGGTTACGAGGACAATCAACGTATATGGCACACAACGACCTACACTTGATATCGCTATCATTCTAATAATAACATATCATTTGATCGTGAACCAGTTTAACGATTACGCGATAAATCTTCTTTTATCGATTAAAGTAATCTTAAGGACTTCATCACAACATAGGAGTTCATAGAAATTTAATCTTGTGATAAAAAGATCAAATAACTTTATTATTGATTAATTCATATACATTTATAATTAACACAATCATCAAACGATTGATTTTAGGACATAATTTGCAACATCTACATCATCTATGCCCGTGCAGTTTAGAAATTTGCGTGAAGGATCCTCAGTAGGATTTTCAAGTCTAACTTACTTAATGACTGCAGTCCTTGGTTCTTGAGGTAGCACTTGGATTGGACAGTCCATTGTTTGTTCGATGATTGTCCTTCTAATGGCTTCTTCATCTTCTCTTTGTATACCTACAATTTGGGCTTCCTGGTCAGAGATTACTTTCGGCTCTAAGAATGGATCTTTAATATTACTAGGAATGACTTTTGGTCTGATGTAGGTGGGGTTTCTAATGAAGAAACTATTGGTGTGATAGAGGAAGGGGCATTTGCTCATATTTCTTGGTACATGGAGGAGCGAAAATGGGTGGCTCTAATAGAATATTCACTTCTTTCATGTACCCATCTATGTCAAAGTTGTCTATATCAAAATGAGCTGACAGGCTTGTAGAAGGTCTTGTGAGGATATAGCAAGGGTGGCTTCTTCTATAAGTCCCTCTAGTATGTTACTTTGCTAAACTCTTCCCTTTGAGATCCCGTGTAGCATTGAACACATTCAACCTTAGCTTTTATTTCCAAACGATATGTCCATAGCTCCCATCTTACAATTAATGCATGCGTTGGCTGTGGCAAGAAAGGATCGACCTAAAATGATTAAGATTTGGCTAGGGTCGCTTCCAAATTCTATCTCCAAAACAAGAAAGTCTATGAAAAGTAGAACTCATCCATCTTGACCAACACATCCTCAATCATCCCAAAGGATAGCTCAATGGATCTATCAACTAATTAAGGTGATCGGTGTGGGTTTCAATTCTTCAAATCAATAAGTTCGTAAACTAAGCTCGGGAGAAGGTTGACACTCATCCCTAGATCTAACAAAGCTTTCTTTATGGTCAGGCCACCTGTGACACAGGAGATGATAGGGGCACTAGGGTCCTTAAGTTTGGGTGGTATGGCATATTGAAAGATTGAGCTGACTTGTTCAATGAGACGGACTTTCTTGGGGATGTGTGCTTTAGATTTTATTTTTGTGTGCACAAATCCTTTAGAAACTTGGCATAGGCCGGGATCTGTTTGATGGCATCTAAAAAAGAAGAAGGTTTATATAGACTTGTTTAAACAATTTGAGCATTTCCTTCATCTTGACCCACATTTTGTTAGAAGATAGAGGTGTTTCTAGAGCACTTGGGAATGGAACTCTAAGTACAGATGCTAAGAAAATTGGTTCATTCCTCTCCTTGGGTTCTTCCTTATTGTTAGGTAATTTGATCTGAGTTTGGGTTCCTAATGTATTGGCACTTTCTAGCTATTCTAAGACCTTTCCACTTCTAAGGGTCATCACAGATTTAGCTTGCTCGAAAAAGGGTTCATGGATATTCAAGCTTTCGGCCATATACTACCCCTTAGGATTGCTTATGGGTTGGCTGGGCAATTTTTCCTCCTCTCTTCTACTGAAGGCTGTAGCTAATTGATCTATTTGGACCTCTAGCTTAGCAATTGATTGCATGTGGGAGTGAAGGGTCTGGGTATTGACTTCCAATTATTCCAGTGCTTTCAAGATCTTCTCCTCAAAAGCTGAATTATGTGCAGTGATAGAAGGTTGGGAGCATTTTGGTAGCATGGTCCTTGCCTATATGTCGGGTCCTAATAGTTAGGTGTAGGCATCACAGGGCCAGCCCTTAGTTGTGGTCTCTAAAAAAATTTGGGTGGCTTCTCCAGCCAGGGTTATATATGTTTGAATATTGATCGTTTTCTGGTCTACGAGCTGGTTGGGCTTGAGCTTGCTGGACTTGCTCGTGTACGAACTCAAAAATTAGGATGCAGCTTGACATTCTGTGACGAAATGGGTTGGGCTTGAGCAAATGGCACAAACATCTTAGACTTGTGTGGATTGGGAAGAGGTGATCTGCCCGAGTTGCAATAGTCGGTCTAGTTTTTATGTCAATTCATCCACTTTGCTGAGTTTTTGCGATAATTCATCTACCTTGCTATGGATGTCTATGGAATGGCCTACCTCATAAATTCTATCTCTTTTTGGTCCAATCATGGAGGGTCTTTATGAGCGGCAGACATGTGGTGTAGGAAATTTTCGCTAAGGGTCTCGAATAGTTGCTAGGCCTCATATTCATATTCTGAGCATGAATGTTCCACCACATGAAGCATCTACCATCTGTCGATGCTTTTGTTGTGCAAGATCAGGTACCACGTAACGCAGTAGGAAGAAAGAAGAAATAAAATAAGAAACACAATACAAATATGTGGATTGGCCTCAAGCCTACCTCTACGGGCGTGCAAGCTTCACTATGAGAGAATAAAAAAATTCATACAAGAAAACTCACCACTCAATCCTTGAACAAGAGTCTTTCACTGAAAAATCTCAAAATCCTTATAAAAACTCTTTAAAACCTCTCTTGAAGTCTTTTTGCACCTTCAAGACGTCACCAGTTCTCCTACGCAACAAACGGCTCATCAATCGGAGCTATATAGGCTCCAGAATCAAAAAATACTATTTCAGTAGGAGTACAGAGTTTCAATCAAATCTAAAACCATCCGTGACCGTCCGATCGTGACTGGCTCGCACCAGAGCCATCATATCGCACACATCAGGGACACTGATTACTTGATCAAATCCGAAATCATCCTTAGCCGTCCAATCACGATTGGCCGTAATCTGGATCGTGGGATCGCACAAAAACTCTCCTGAACTGCACGTGGACTGCATGTTCGATCCATGCAGCCCATGAAATGCCTAGCACCCACGGTCCACAGTGGACTGCACAAGGGCACTAGGCCTGGATGCCCACGTATGCTAGGCCGGCCCACGCGCACGCCCGCAATGGGCCTGCCTGCACACTGAGCCATGTGCGCCTGCACGTGTGCATCTTTATCGGGCCCGACCGTGCTGCCGTCGGCCCTCCATCGCCTCGTGCATCGTGCCACCTTCTTCAATTTTTTTTGTACATATCTTCATCGTCTGGACTCTGTTTGGGCTGTTCTTTGGCTCGTTGGACTCCGTTCGTCATCTTGGACCTCGCTGTAAGCTCAATGTAGATTGAATCTCGAGATATCAAATCTCAACAATCTCCACGTCGACTTGATATTCGACCTTCATTTGTCTCTGAGAGCCTGTGATCCATCTCACCCCTATGCCCTGAGGTATGCCTGCTGTCTCATAGATGAGCAAACGTGGAAGTCGAGCTAGGCCGATCGATCCACCTCCATCATGGGCTGAGTCCATTTGGACCAAAGATCTACTCGGAGAAGTCTCCTGCGGTAATAAAAATCTCACCTTGTGACGTCGTCTCTCATCCTCTCGAGTCTCCCATCTAGTGCTAGATCCACCTCCACCTGGAGCTCCATCTCGCTCTAGGCTCCTCTTGGCTCCTGAAGCTCCATCTCATATTAGGCTCCCCGCCAGATAGTAATATCCTCTCATCCTCTTCTCTTCCTCCAGAATAATTCTATCATCATGCAACACCTTCAGGATTCCTCCATCAACTGTCATCCTGTAGCCTCTCGAATTCAGTCTGCTCAGTAAGTAAGATTCGGCCTAAAATTGGATATGTATCGGACCTCTCCCAATCTCCTCACTACACCATCATATATCCTCTAGCTGATGTCTTGATGCCTCTGATCGCACAGCTTGATCCATCCAGCAAATAAATAGTGCCCTCACTGCTCTTAGGGAGTCAAACTGTCTCTCTCTGTAACATACATGATATGTGCATGCAGAATCTAAAATTTACTATCAAAAAGAAGTAGATACCTCATCAACTATCTCTAGAATATCATCCTCTGACTCGCTACTGGCCATCGCTACAGTAGCCCTCATCCGATCCCTGAGTTGAGGGTAATCTCTGGCTAGATGCTCCAACTAGTCACATCGATAATATCTGATTTTGCTCAAGTCTCTCATCCTGGACTTGGACCGCCCTCACCGCGATCTCCTGTCACTCTATCTACCGCTTTCTGGTCCTCAAAAAATCACCAAAGCTAAACTGCCACCACTTGAGCTTGAAGCTGGGTTCTCCCTCTTGAGAACCTCATTCTGGAGAATCACCACGGTGACCTCGTCCATCTTGAGGTGCTCTTTTTCACTAGAAGAGTAGTCATCAAGGACTCATACGAAGGAAGAAGCGATGGTAGCAAGACCAGAGCCCTGATCTTCTCCTCAACTTTCTCACCAACACTGAGGAGATCGGTGAGGATCTTCTGGAAGTGGCTGAGATGCTCCTGCACAATTTGTCCCTTAGTTATTCATAGCTGGTAGAACTACCTCAAAGAAAGAGGATGTTGGTGAGAGACTTCACCATGTATAACTCCTCAAGCTTCGACCACAGCATCATCAGAAAAGTCTCGCCAAGCACATGGATCACCACCTCATCCGCTAAGTATAAATAGATCGTACTCACCATCTGCATTTCGAGCCATCTCCAATCCTGCATCTCCATGGTAGTTGGCTTCTCCTCGCATAAGAGAGTATCTATCAATCCTTGCTGGATGAGCACGTCCTTCACCCTTGCCTGCCACAAGGAGAAATTATTTTTTCATCAAATCTATTAATCTCCACTTTGATTGTGCTTGTCTTCTCCATCTTCTATCTCGACCACCACCGCTGCAACCTACGCTCTGGCACCACCTTGCTCTGATATCAATTATTGTCAGGATCCGGTACCACACGGTGCAGTAGGAAGAAAGAAGAAACAAAATAAGAAACACAATACAAATATGTAGATTGGCTTCAACCTTACCTCTATGGGGCGTGCAAGCTTCACTGTGAGAGAATAAAATAAAATCAAGATAAGAGAAACTCACCACTCAACCCTTGTACAAGAGTTTCTTACTGAAAAGCTCTAAAATCCTCATAAAAGCTCTTTGAAACATCTCTTGAAGCCTTTATGTACCTCTAAGATGTCACCAACTCTCCTACGCAATAAACGGCTCGTCAATCAGAGCTATATAGGCTCCAAAATTATAAAATATTTTTCAGTAGGAATACAGAGTCTCAATCAAATCTAGAACCATCCTGGACATTCGATCGTGATCGACTCGCATCAAAGCCATCAGATCGCGCACATCAAGGCCACCAATCACCTGATCAAATCTGAAATCATCTTCAACCGTCCGATCATGACCGACTACGATCTGAATGTCGGATCGTGCAAAAATTCTCCTGGACTATACACGGACCGCGTGTTTGGTCCACGCGGCCCCATGGACCATCCAGCACCCCGTGGTCCATAGTGGACCGTGTAGGGCCACTGGTACTGGGTGCCCATGCGTGCTGGGCTAGCCCGCGCGCACACCCACCTGGGCTCTCTCACACACTGAGTCATGCATGCCTGCACATGCATGTGTCTCCACTAGGCCCGATCGCACTGCCATCGGCCCTCCGCTGGCTCGCCATCGTCTCATGCATCGTGCCACCTTTTTCGATCTTCTTTTATACGTATTTTCACCGTCTAGACTCCGTTTGGACTGTTCTTGAGCTCGTTAGACTTCGTTCATCATTCTAGGCCTTATTGTGAGTTCAATATAGATTGAATCTTAAGGCATCAAATCTCAACAGCTTTTTTGATAGACCATCGTAAAAGTATTGGACTAGTTGCCACTTAGGTACAGCATGGTGTTGACATTTACGAATTAGGTCTTTGAGTCTCTCCCAAGTCTCATGAAATATTTCTCCATCCATCTGAAAAAATTGATAATGGCTTTTCTAATCTGGTTGTTTTCCTATGGGGAAGTACTTCTTGAGACATTCTCTCTGAAGTTGATCCCAGGTTGAAATGGTTACCAAATTTAAAGAGTTTAACTAATACTTGGCTTTGTCCTTAAGAAAAAAAGAGAACAATTTTAATCTAAGGGCATCATCAGATAAATTTTGGATTTTGATAGTGGAGCATATCTCAAAAAATTTGTTCAAGTGTTTGTAAGGATCCTCGTTCGGCAGTCTATAGAAAGATGGTAGCATTTGAATAATACTAGACTTGATTTTATATTGTACTGCTTCTACAAAAGGAGGCTGGATATATGGTGAGTAGGTGTAGATTGAAGGAGTAAGTTACTCCTTCAATTACCATAGTAGATCAGTTTCTTGGTTTGGGTCCATGTTCCTGGGTCTGTTGGCTCTAAAGGTTCTTTCGATTTTAGGATCTAAAGGCTTAATATGGGGTTGCAATGAGCGACGCCCGAGTATAAACTCTTACAATTTCTACCTTAGAGCAAACACGAGCAATTTTTAATTTTTTTTTCTTTTTTTTTGAAAGAGAAGAGAAGAAAAAGAGAAGAAAGAGAGAAAAGAGTTGTAAAGAAAAGGGCCTAAGAAGTCCTAAATTTAGAGATGATAGAGAAGAATACTTTTAATTAGATTAAAGTTTCAATAGCAAGTATATTATGCAATCAATCCTAACTATGGGCTATTCTTGATCTAGATAGCTCCTAACTATTTCAAGATCACCTTTGAGTACTCCAAGTAAAAGACTAGCCACTCAACTAGCCAGGTAAGTGTAAGGTTGGTGGGGTCCCCCGTTGCTTTCCTTAACATCAATTAAAATCGGTCAGGTAAGCGAACAGAATCAATTAAAAATTATTTTTTTTGAGATCTTGTCCCTGAACCACTTGCCTAGACACCAGTCAAGATGACTAACCCTAACCTGATCCAACTCTTAGGGTTTCTTATCCTATTGAGCTCAAGAGACCTTAAGAACCAATATTTAATTAATTTTAGATTAAAGGCTTAGGTCAATGCAATATGAAGGGTGGTGGGTTGTGGGCTAAGAAAATGTGATGAAATCTTCACCTTATGTTGATTAGGATTTATACCTTTAAAATATTTTATAAAAATATGCAATGCAAAAAAAAAGATGTCCAATACAAATAAGAAGCTTTTAAGGTTTAATTAATTTCTCTATTTTAGTTAAGTATTATGTGGTGTGTTTTTGTTTCTTTTTATGTTATGTTATCTAAAGCAAGAAAAATAAAAGGTAGATTTTAAATTAGATTAATTAGATGTGAAAAGATCTAGTAAATCTAGCTAAATGAAAAGTAAACTATACTAAGATTAAAAGGCAAGTAGGTAACCTACAAATAAAGAAGCAATCAAATCGACTATTAAAGTAATAAATTTTATTAAATTATAAAAATAGTAAATCACTAGGCTATAGGAAGTAAAAATATTTCTGAACATGCAAATAAAATAATCTAGCTAAAAATTTTTTTAATTTTTTTAATATATTTTTTATGAACTAATCGTGTCAATGATCCGCGATAATGGTGTCAAAATTTGATCGCTGTCATGGACATCAAAAATAAGTCACTAACTCAAAACTATATAGATAGTAGTGAGTCAGGATCGAATCCACATAGATCAACGGGGTTATATTCACTTTTAAGTAAAAATCTTGAAATTTTAAATTAGATTGCAAATAAGAAAGAATGGAAATTTGGTTAAAAGAAAGCAAAAGTTTAAATTAAATGGAAATTGTAATTAACAAGCAAGCAATTAAAAAAGGTGTCCCAAGATTTCAATTCGATTTTTTTAATGAAATATAATTAATTTTTATTATATAATTATTAAAGCTATGATTGATCTTCGATTGTAACCTATCTCACTGGATACAGATCCCGATCTGTCCTTACATAGTCATAGTTTATTCTAAGCATCAAATCATAAAATAATAAAATATCCTATAATCAAATCTCGAACATAGCTTATCTTATTGAGTATGAATCGTATCTTTAGATCATGACTCGTCTCTATGTAGCCATAGCCTATTCAAAGTTATAAATTATAGTCCAAACTAAAAGCATAATTTTTGAAGTAATGAAAAAAAATTATTCATAAAGAAAAGTCATTACAATCAAGCTTAATTGCATAATAAAGAAACTAAAATATAAATATTAAAAGAAAACCTCATCTACTCCCTGGAGAGTTTAGCCATGCATGGTGTCTGCAAACATCATCTTCGTGAAAAAAAGAAGAGGAAGAAGAAACCCGGCAACCATCCTTTTTCTCTCTCAAAATTCCTTACAAAAGCTTTAAATAAAAGAGAATAAAAGATGGAGATGGATACTTTCTGCTACCTGTTTACTGTTGCTCAATGTTCTCTTTAAATTCTCCATGGTTTCTGGTTTTATAGGTGAAAACTGGACTCAATTTGAGTAAGAATCAACTTTTAATCATTATCAAACTCCTAGACCCTTGCCAGCCATCCGATCAGCATCAAACGGCCCAAAATAACTCAAACAATCCCAAATCAGGTTGGATTCGATTCTAGCCATTGGATCGTTCGCTGGATTGATTCTCGTCCGTCGGATGGTGCAAACGAGGCTTCAGAACTCTTTCTTCAGTCGGAAACTCTCTTGGCCATTTGATCAAACCCCAGAGCGAAGCGCAACCATTGGATCACGCAGATAAGTGGGCCACCACCACCAGATATGAGAAAGCACGCTGCTAGTCGTCTGATGCCGTGTCTAATCGCGCTAGAGCCGTTCGATCGTGCAAATGAATCCCGCTCGCCCGTGCACCATGACTGTGGATCGGGAAATATTTCGTGGACTGCGCTATTAAATCTGTGGACTGAGCGATCGGTCTATCATGCACCAAGTGGCTCAATGGGCTTGATTGGATTTAGGTTTGAGTCTAATTTAGCTTGATTTTGAGCCTAATTTGACTTGGATTTGAGCTTGCCTTTGGGTCTCGATTTGAGATCTATTTTAAATCTGATTTGCTCCAAATTTGAACCATTCTAACCCTTCAATTAAGCTCTTTACATTAATAACCATCTTTCCTATAAAGATCAATAGAACATCAATTCCTAAAATAAAGATAAATTAATTAATAAATTAATGCTTTTATTAACATGTTTAATATATTTATTAGAGTGTTAGAGGCAGATATGGTGGGGCTGGGTTTGTAATTTATGAGCCCAATTTCAGGTTGGTGGTTGCTAGGGGAACCATCTGGTTGAGACTATGGTACCTGGTATGGAGCTCTGTGCAGCTTAGGCAGAGATTTGGTTTGCCAGGTAGGCCCTGGGGGCTGGCTAGCTTATTATTGAGGGTGACTCTATCATGATGGTGGCTTGGCTACAGAGCTACATTAAAGAAAGAGCTATTCACCCCTTCTACATGATGTTGTGATCTTGCTGGGAGGATGCTCTAATCTGACTATTGGACATATATTTCGGGAGATAAATACTATGGCTGACTGGGTGGCAGCCTATGTTGCTAACACTCAGATGAAGTTCTTTAGACTGAGGCCAAGGCAACAACTGGGCCATTTCAAGATTTTTATATTTTCTTATTCTTTTGATTGCATTTATATAAAAATTGTTTGAATGAACCAACTTATCAAAAAATAATTCAATTTGATTTGAAAAGAGATTGGTTTAAAAGGAAAGAGAGTGCATGTGATGGTGATAGCCGACACTAGTGACAAAGCCGGTAGGTTAAGTATATGTTTTAAGATGGATAGGAGGATCCTCTTGGCATAAAAAGTGATAGAATATCAAAAAAAAAAAGCCTGGACTTTAGAATTATTAGTTTATAATAGATAGTATGGATGTATATTAGATTTGGTTATACAAGACCTGAACCAATATAGTTTGACTCGAAAGTAATACAATATGTTTTTCTCTATCAAATCGAAGTTGCCTTTTTTCTTTTTTTTTTTGGCTTTTTGATACAAAGCCCCGGTAGGCAATAGTCTGCACAATAAAGGTAGTCCTTCCTTAACACCCCTAAGCCCTCAAATTCAGGCGAAATCCAAGTTCATTTCGTACAGCTACTAGTATCTTGACTTGGTTGGTCAGTTGGCATCTTTAAATTTAAAGTAATTTATGGTTATTAACAAATTTATGCAATCACTCATCTACTTATGTTGTCATAAATGAAAAAAATTATATATTGCTAATTCATTTTCTGCAACTTACATTATTGATAATACTTACAAGTATTTGATCATATGCTTAGAGTATAATTAAGCTATAGAAAATATTTACAATATCTGATAGTATGTAGATCACTTACAGAATAAGATCAGCCCAACTAGGATCGATCACTAAGAACAAGCACCATAATTTGATTAATATGTGAGAAGAATAAAATTGGAAAGAAAATTACTTTATTCATACAAGAATTACAAAATTTACTATGCAAAATACTATTTCTCACTCTCTAAGGCCATACCACAGGATTGTTTTTGATCACTCTATGAGGATGCTCACTAAGATCCTCACAATCCTCTCAAGAACAAGGGTGCCCTCACGAGCTAAAACAAAGACTCACGAGCTCTTGGGGTATCTAATGTCTCCTACTACCTTTTCTATAAGAGCTAAGGACCCCATATTGATTAAAGCACTATGTAAAATCAGTTTCCCAACTAGAATATGACAAGACTCGAGATGCTACTTATCCTATTAAATAACTCAAAAATCAAACCAAAAGGTGAGGCAACTCAAACTTCCACTAAAAGACAAACTGGCTAGTCCAGCCAGAATAATATTGGAATTGGAAACCAGGAAACTTAACTAGGTTAGGACAAGGAATAGAATCCTAATATGAATAAGCAATGACTTTCAACACTTCCCCTTGTTGCGAACTCCATGTTGATAATGTTGAATTCACTGATGTTGTGAAACGAAAAGATAATCATTACCATTATTGCTGCAACAATAATAATATATAATGACTTGACAAACCAACAATTAAATAGTGTACCTCGATCCTTTGTTGATTCTGATAAAAAGTTGTGCACTTGCCCGTCACCTCCCACACGTGTTGAAGACAATGTTCTTCAATTCTTCTTCTTAGCATGAACTCCATAATCACTGTGATGAGATTTCACTAAGCATCTAGCTTACAATATCAAATGTCCAGCTGCCAGTTGCAGTCACCATCAAACATAGCATCATCTTTTTTTCTCCCTATAGGATTCGGATCGACTCACTCCAAAGGCCCCAAAATTTTATCTAAATAAGTTTATCCTATGTTGATTTTTTTTGTTGTGCTAGCCCAATCCCACAAATCCCATAGGATTTTGGTTTTAGACGACCAGACAGGCCCTCAATAATTTATTTTCTACAAGTGCAGCTTTATATATTTGCATATCATTGGCTCCTTTTAAATATGAAATTAAATCCTGATGCATAGTCTTCTAACTACTCAAATTCTAAAGCAGCTTCAAAATTAATCAGCATGGCAAGGTACCTGTGAACTACTAAGGCTGATATAAATAATAATACTAAGCATGCCTTCTTGCTTCTTGATCTCTAAGTTACTTCAAAATTAGTTAGTTCTCGAATCTCATGACAAACTAAATCTCCACAAAAGTATCCCCATCTTGGATAGCTTCTATATGAGCCCCATATGCATGATCTAAATCCTTAATATGAATCTTTGCAACCAAATCAACTAAAATATTCTTTGGCTTTTTCTAAGCTAGAAATCAATTAGCTCTTCTATCATGATCTCTTCTAAATTTGATATAATATTGATATGATAGGCTCTTTTTACTCTGGATATTTTGCTCGACTAAGTGATCTGCTTTGCTTTGATTCTGTCTTTGAACCTGTCCTGTACTATATCTAAATCTTTCGGGTAGCTCAGAACCAAATCTACTTGTTAAGCAAATTTTGATTAGGAACACTTTGATATATCATCTTGCTAGATCTTGCGTGGATAGTCACAAGATTATTCCATAATTTCTTCTTCTCCTATGTATCTTAGATGCGGAGATAATTGTCATCATTTACCACATCCTCGATGATCCACATCACCTTTTTAGATTTTAAAGTTTAGTTCCTTCTCGCAATCTTATTGTTAAGAGGATCTATGCATGGATAAGTGGTAGGAAAACAACTATGTTGATGTTGGTGGAATCAGCCTTCACAGTCCCCATGAAGAGGGACTCCGCCAACTAAACAAAGACCAACATATTCTTGAGGTACCCGATGTCTCTAACTGCCTTTTTTTTATAAGATCTAAGGACGTCATTGATTACAGAACTAGATAAATTGGTTTTCTGATCAGTCTAGGACAAGATGAGAATTCAAACCTCCACTAAAAGACATATTGGTATTATAACTAGAATAATATTGCAATAGAAAACTAGGATGACTAACTAAGGTAATCTAGGAATAGAGTCCTAATATAAGCGCACAAGGACTCTCACCAAAAACAACAAACTTAGCATGCATCATATACTTAAGTTACTTTTGTTATTCTTCTCTCAAATTCAACATTCGAATCTCAACAGATTGACAAAATAACTCTTAATCCTTTCCTAAACTAATTGAGATAAAATACATTAAGCTTGAATTCAAATTTTTAGGCCTAGAGTAGAGTCATATATGTAACTAGCTTGGGTATTTTTAAAACATACTTTAATTACTAATCTAACTATGAGGATTGATGGAGGCATATGTTTAGTCCCATATTGGCTGTGTCCTTAGAAGATCTTGGATATATAATGAGGATCGAGAATCTCAAATTACAACTATGGCTAGCCCTTTTTAATGAGATATTGGATTATTACAAATACCATCGAAGCATATTAGGTCTATGGTCCATGTGTGATGTGACAAGGTGATACTATAATACAAGCCCAATTAAGGTGAACCATAAGCTTATCACAGTACTTATGATTGGACCCTTCTCTCAATAAGGATACTAGGATTTATTGTTCATCTATGCATGAAATTTTGAATAAAATTATTTATTATTCTTTTGAAAGATATGAAAATTTGAGTTGATACTATTATAAAATAAATATGATTATTTATGAAAAATTGATTGTGATAAAATCATGAGAAAAAACTCTCTAGTTAGACTATGATCTGGGTCTAGCCAATGGGACTGATTATTGACCACACGTCAAAAACATATTTCTTCTGGGCCTAGTCAGTCGGGATTGATCGCTGGTAGAGTTAATCCTCCTAGGTCTAGCCAGTCAGAGTTGATCACTGGCACACGTTGATGCGTCGTGCGTTTCTTACTTTAGAACTAATCTCTTTGCCTTGTCACGGGGCAAATCATAGCCGTGTGAACTAGAGCTAGTTTCCTCCTGAGCCTAGCCAGTGGAGCCGATCACTGACATACATCAATGGATCGGATGTTCTATTTTTAGAGGCTAGTCTCTCCTGGATCTTGTCATGGGCTGATCGTGGCTATAGTCAACGATGACTGAGAGAAGTTTAAAAATCTTATTGTTATATATGGCATACCTTGAAAAAATCAAATTATATTGATTTTTTGCATCTATTATGGTATATTTGAAAAAAAATTTTATTCTCTTAAAGATATTGGTAACTTATTGAGCCTGTAAAGCTCACTTTCTTTTCTTTTTTTTTTAGATCCAAAAGGTCCTACGGGATTGAAATCCGATCAGTGAGGAGCATAAGACTTAGACAATTATTTGCTTAGCTATATTCAAATAGTTTTATTTTAAAAATATTATTTTAAATTTTGTTAGATTTTTATTTGATTTGTTATCAGTCATGGAGACTTTATTTTCTATTAAATGAAGATATTAGAGAATTTGCTTTTACCACTACCTGAGTTAAATTGAGATAATTATGTTTTGGTGAAAGACAAGCCTTGCATGTTCGAGGAGATTAAATCTTAAGAATATGCGACCGTCTATCACATGCCCAACTTGGATCGTTGGTCGGGGTGTGACACTCTGAGTTGTTTGTTCATCAGAGTTGTTTGTTCATCAGTCCCTATTATCTCAATGAAGTCTTGAGAGAATAGATCAATTGTAGTGAACCTCAAAGTCTTCGGGAGGAGACTTGACTTTGGGATACTTCTCAAAACCTAGTGGGTCTCGATATAAGGATGATCTTGAGTGAAAGATCCAAGAGATTAAGTAGAGACTCAAGATGTTCTGAGAGAGAGATTGGAAGCATGACAATTCCCTCAACTTCAGCTCGTACCCATCTTTTTCTCGAAGGATACTGGAAGAACTGATCCCATCTCAAATCAAAATGCTATAGGTGGAACTGTATAACAGCTCCCCGGATCCATTAGACCATCTCGAGGGCTATAGAGCCCTCATAATGCTCTAAAGGGCCTCAGACGCCCTCTTCTATCTTGCCTTCCTAGCCATACTCAAGAAGTAGGCACTAGCGTGGTACTCTAGCCTCCAATCGCGAACTATTCATTCTTTCAAGCAATTTGAGAGGCAATTTATCATGTATTTCAGCAGCAACCAACCTCGACCGATGAACTCCAACAACCTCTTCTCAATCTAGTAGAAAGAAAAGGAGCCACTACGTGATTATATGGCATTCTTCAACAAGGCCACATTGGAAATTTGTAATTTCAATGAAAAGTTACGATGTCAGCTCTAAAGAAGGGGCTCCGAAACAATCACCTTCTCTTTTCTTTGACAAGAATTTTTCGAAGGACTACATCGACCTCCTCACCTATGCTCACAAGTATGTGCTAGCTGAGGAAGCGGTGGCCATTTGTTGACAATCCAAAGGAGGTAAAGAAGGAAGAAAAAAGCGCCCATGGGAGTAGCCCCGAGAACCCTGTGGTGAGCCTGAGTCATCCTGCTAGCAGAAGAACCTGAGGCCAAGGAGCTCATCTTGTCGTCAACACCTACACCCCTAGATTGCACCTCGATCTTTAATCTTCAAGAAGATTGAGGGAGAAAGATATCTTCATCAGCCGAAGTTGATGAAAGCCTCAGTGACAAGACAGAACTGGAGGAAGTATTGCTGATTTTATTGCAATGTCAGCCGTGACATCAAGAATTGTCAATCAGTTGAAGGAAGAAATGCATCCGATCTTCATGTTGGCAGGCAACCGAAGTCAATTTCGAGACTTACAGCAACATCCTAGCCCTGCACTGGTGAGGCTCCAAGTATTGTTCTCTTAAATAGAATTATCATAGTCGATTTTGATGAGGAATAGATGTAGGCTTGGATCTTAAGCCTGTCAACATAACTAACATGTAATGCTAAAACGATGTGGGCATCAATAGGGTGCTTAATGCACTAGGCTTGTCATGCATTCATCAGTATCATGGCTACTCCCATGGCTGCCTTCACGACTTCTCCCTTGGCAATCCGAGCAAAGCCTCCCCATGCTCGCATAACACCATGGACCTTGCCCTTGACGTTGAGGCCATTCAATGAGCCATTATCGTAAAAGGCTGCATCAATTTTCCACCAACTTTAGCATCCACCAAGGTAACAGAGTCAATGAGAAGTCTTTGGGCTGGTAGATGATTCTCCCAAGATTTGTGCTATGCAATTTTTGAGCTTAATCATCACCCTTATGCTCCAATCAATGATGCTCACCCCCACTATAAGAGAGAGTGCTTTGGGCTAGGTCATTCTTCCCAGTGATGCAGCTCACAACACTCCCTTCTCAATCACACGGAAGGTACCAACGATGACTCCATCCCAGAAGAAAGGAATGAGAAAATCGCTGAGAGAAAGTGAGATCATGCAGACTTCATCCACCACTGTGGGGCATCAATTCTTGCAACATGTCACTGAGGAGACAGCCCATTGGCAAGCACACCTTATATATTGCAAAGTGAGCTTTGGGTGCTATGCCGATAACCATCCTTCTTGCTTGATCGAGTGTGAGTGTTCTTCATGACTGCTCCTATTGTGGTGCTCACTATGTGGGTGCCATATCCATTATCATCCAGAGGAGATATTGGCACTAGCCATGCTCCTTTCATGGCCATTGCACTAGAGAGAAAAGTTCTCACTCCGATGAGCTTGTTGTTGCATTTAGTAGCTCAAAATAGGCACCGCCCTATCCATTTGGCAGGTAGAGGGTATCCCCTCACCACTAAATGATGGATAGCTAGGAAACACATAAGGATACAAATGAATCGAGTTACTTGTGAGCTACTCAAGCTCTACTGAAGTCTAAACTCAATTCAATTCTATCATTATCGAACTCGAGTAGTTCGAATATTTTTTTGAGTCAAGCTCAAGTAGCAGAATACTTGGCTCAAAAGATCGTAAGCTTACTCAAGTTTAATATATTATTACTTGCATAAGGCTTGATTTGGAGCTTGAACTCGAACTCAAGTATGATTTAGTTGATATTCAAGTCAATTCAATCTCAAGTGTTGTTGTTTTTCATCGAATCAAGCTTGAGCTTGGGATATTAAGGCTTGATTGAACTTGAGTCGAGTATTAAATTCGAATATTTTGAGTCGAGTCAAGCTTGAGCTTCTAGTTACTCAACTTGGATTGGCTCAATTGCCCCTAGAAACATACTAGTGTCAAGAACTCCAATGCTGACCCCCTGACCAAAGTTTTTATGATTCCAAGCCTTTGGTGGGGTTTGCAACCCTAAAGCTTAGCATTTTGTGGTCAAGACCTAAATAGTCAGTTTGGGTATAAAAAATTGAACCCATCCTTCTTCTCTATATCCTTCACTTCCTCCTTGGTTAGCCTTGCAATAAAGCTACTAGCCAAATTCTCATAAGAGTATATCATCCGTGATCCATTATCTCAACTTGCACCGGTTGTTGGTAAGAATGATCTATACCAACTCTTCAGAGGAGATGAACATGGTACTTTCAAAAGGATGGGCATAATGAAAGGAAGAATGCAAGAAAGGAGATGGCAAGAGCCTTGTGGCTACCCAGACGGGATAGTAAATAAGTGGTCTTAGTGATGGCTTGAGAAGGAGCATTGAGCTCCATTTTATAGAGGATTGAAGGGAAAGGGTAGGAGAGAAATTTGCCATTTGGTTGTTCTATGAATAGTCCAATCAACATGCTCATTAAATCATGCAAAAAAATATTAGTGATAATGATGTAAATAGAAGTAGCAATTATTAAAATTTATTGTATAATTTGATTGCTGAACCTTTTATTTATTATAATTTGTTATATTATTTTTCAAAAGTATTTAGGAAGGAGAGAAAAAATAATATCTTGCATAATTAATGCCGGTATTAATGATGGGAGATTTTATATAGAGGCTCTTGTGTGAGCAAAATTCTTTTGATGCGCAATCAGATAAGATCATCTTGGACCTCTTCATCTTTTCCACATACTTAGTCTACATAGATCTTAAAGTGATAACTAAAGAGATAGAGAGGGAGGGGACTTGTGCACTAAAGATCTATCTAGATTCATTGATACATAAAGCATATTGGAATAATTCTAATGATCTGATACACACCTCTAATGATATTAAGATATATTGCTTCTGGATGTCCACTAGTATACAGTCTGTAGCTAACTAATATACGTTAGTTATCCAATGACCCAATATACACTTCTAGTAGAACTAATACATAGTTTTTAGAATGCAGCATTCACCAGCACATAATCTATTGCCAACTTATAAACACCTAGTAAATTAGTTATCTAACAATCTAATACACACCTTCGTTAATACTATCAATATACAATTTCCAGAAATCATTAGTATATAATATAACCAATTGATATACACTTGATAAATTAGTCATCTAATGACCCAATACGTTTCCTCTAGGAATAAGAAAGGAAGAAATTGAGAGGGATTTAGAAGGAGAAAGAAAGAGATGTGAGAGAGCTATGGATAGACGAACATCCCTTAAAATCATGTATTTTTTCTCTTTATTGAAAATAGTAGAGATGGAAGGGATGTTGGGAATAGTGTCCCAAAGCCAATCGTCAGCCTGATGACGGTTGTGCTCTTTCTTGTATTAGTATATGAATTATAAATAAATAAAAATTATTTTGATATTTTTTATCACAAATTATTCATCTTCTAATGAACTCCTATGTTATGGTGAAGTCCTTAGGACTGTTTAGACTTGACAAAGGAGAATTTGTCGTTTAGTCCTTAAACC
>KE505760.1:31759-41891 GCA_000441515.1 Elaeis oleifera
CTATAGGGATAGATCTAAAAGGCTGCTCGGACTCTTCCAATCAATGACATAGATACTATGCTGAAATGGTTTAGCATGAAGAATTTCAAGAAGGCTATCTTTTGATAGGCCATAAAATTTTTTTCTCGAAGAAGGATTGTCTGACAACCCCTCAAGAGAGAGCGTATGAGTAGAATTCCATATGCCTCGATAGTGGATTCTATAATGTATGCTATGACATGTACAAAATCGAATGTAGCATACTCACTAGGAGTAGTGAGCATCAGATTTGGATGAGAACTATTGGAAGGTTGCAAAAACCATCCTTAAATATTTGAGAAATACTAAGGACCAGTGGCTTGTTTATAGGGGAATCTAACTTGAAACTCATGGAATATACTGATTCTAGTTTTCAGTCAAATTGTAATGATAGCAAAAGCATATCGGGATACATCTTTACCCTAAATAGTGGAGCTATCTGTCAGAAAAGTTTCAAGCAGCACATCATAACCGATTCAGTATGTGAGGTAGAATACATTGCGGCATCCGATACTGCAAAGGAAGCTATGTGGCTGAGGAAGTTCATCACCAAGCTTGGAGTGGCACCCTCCATCGATGGTCCAGTTCTGCTTTATTGTGATAGCATTGGAGCTATAGCTTAGACAAAGGAGCTGAAAGCACATCAGCAGACAAAGCATATTCTGTGTCACTACCATCTTGTCCGAGAGATCGTAGATCAAGGTGACGTCGACCTTCAGAAGATCCACGAAAAGAAGAACCTGGCCGACCCATTAACTAAAGCCCTTATGGTAAAAGAGTTTGAAGATCATAAATAAAGATGGGTATACGATAGATACTGTACCGATTGGCTTTAGTACAAGTGGGAGTTGTTGAGAAATATGTCCCAAAATCAATCATCAGCCTGTTGATGGTTGTGCTATTTGATTTAATTATATATAAATTAATTAATAAAATATTTATTTGATAATTTTCATCATAAGCTCGTACATCTTCTATATCAAACTTTTGTGTTATGATGAAAGTCCTTAGGACTATTTTAAATCGATAAAGGAGAATTTATCGTTTAGTTTTAAATGAGTTTGCGATTAAATGATATGCTATTATTAGGATGATAGACATATCAAGTATAGATCATTGTGTGCTATATAAGTTAGTTGTCTTCTTAACCAAGGAGCGTGGAGATGCTAATATGGTATGTAGGTGAAATATAGGAGCATATTTCACTAAACGTGACCAATTTCAGAGCACTCTGCTGTCAAGAGTCACTCCGAAGGGATATAGGTATAAGTGTTCCTCCGACTTGAGATCACCATATTGACTTGCAAGTAACTCACTGTGTTTTGATGTCGGACTATCTGAATTTCTAATTCAGGATCGAAAATTTCTGGATATAGTCAAGTACTTGTGAAGTCGGTGCATGAGTTAAGATGGAATTGACCACTCCAAGAGATTGGAGAGAATGCTTTGTATTCTAATTTAGTGAGACCATAGCCAAGGCAATCCTTGTGAGGAGTCACAGGATTTATTAGGTTGAGATACATAATAAATGTACTGTGAAGAGTTGACAGTTTAAACTCTAAGTCATCCTAGCATCAAAGGTCAAAGGGATGAATTATACGGTAACTATATCCAAAAAGATTCTTGAGTGTTGCTTTACAGACATTCGGCCTATCTAGACATTGGGTACCATTACTAGATGGTTACTCCGATTGGTACAGGAATCTATTCCTGTGCTATCAGATTAGATTCGAACTTATGGGGTCACACAAATTAGAAGTTCTTCTCCGGTCATATGGCTAATCTGAAGAGTCCCAGTGGACGGAGACTCTGATGAAAAGTCCCACTAGATGGGGACTCTATTGAAGAGTCTCACTGGATGGGGACTCTGATGAAGAGTCCCACTAGACTAGAACTCTATGATTAATAGAGGATTAATTAGTGATTAGATCACTAATTAGCTCAATTTGGTTGAGCATTAAAGTTTGGATCAAATCTGATTGAATTGGATTCAATCAAGTTAAGTCTGATTAGGTTATAAGATAATCTGATCGGTAAGAGAGAAATGATTTTGATTTGATCGGATCTATGGCTCATTAATTCATTGATTTGATCAGATTTAATTGAGGTTATTGGAGCCTAAGTAGATTAGGTTCATCATGTTTTATTTGGATCTAATTGGATTGGGTTTGAAAGAAATCCAATTGGTTAAATCTTAGAGTCCCAAATGAATGGGACTCTCTCCCTTATGCCACCAAAAAGGTCTCACGCCTTTTCTCACCACACAAAATCAGTTTGTGCATGAAAAAATCAAAAGCTAACCCTTCTTTTGTCGCCCATTAAGGATAGGTTTTGGTTGGTTTTGAATTGAATTCAAAATGGTGTGAATTTCAACCTAAAACCCTATCCCTATCCTTCCACACATTGGCTTCTTGTGAAGGCGCCCATTGTGTGCGAAAAAGGAAATGTTGTTGATTGTTTTCATGCCTAAATTTCTCTGGTAAGTCCCTCCTTAAGTCAGATAAGGGTGAAAAAGGTTGGAGTTAAATTGAAATTCAAAATGGTTTGAATTGCAACAAACTCCAGCTCTTATCCTATCTAATCTGTTTTGTGTGACAACCATAAAAAGGCTACCTTTTTGTGCACCAACAAGAGAGAGCTTTTCACCGTGAGATATCAAAGAGAAAGGGGGCTGAAAACTTTCTTTGGGGTGTGAGATTTGGGTAGGCTTCTATCTTTCTTGGCGTGAATAAAGGAGGAGATCGATCTCCTCTCGGGTGAGAGACCTAGAACTGTTCTAGGATTTCTGGGTGAGGGAAAACTAAAGAGAAGAGTGTCTTCCTCTATTTTCTCCACCATCCAGCATCCTTCTCTGATTCATCTTCGACACCAAAAGTATTCGAGGTGATCGAAGAAGGAGATCAAGTCAGATCTGCCATCAGAAGCTGACTGCATGAGCTAGTACTCCCGCGGAGGGCTGATCGGTCCGATGACTTCATGTGGACCAACCGTAGAGGCCGAACATTTGTGCGGCTGCGAGCGATCAGAGAGGACTTCTAGATCTATGTTCTCGATTGTGGAGTTCGACTACCCATGCTCAGGTATTAGGTTTGAAACCTTAGAAGTAGTAGATTAGATCTATTACTAAATGCTGTTTTTGGTTCACATGCTTGTCATTTTAGATTCAGATTTTTATGTATATAAATTTATGTCATAGATTAAATAGTTTAATCTAACATTTTTGCTGCAAAAATTTAAAATGCATGCATAAACCTCTGCGCAACCCAACAGAGATAGCACCTCCTTTTTGAGCCATTAGATGGCCGTCAGATGGATTTTGGTCCATAGGATTAAGTATGCGCATATGTTAAAGTTTCGTGACTCCTTAGAAATATCGAAAAATTTTCTCCGAAGATTCCTTCTACGTGAAGCGACTCTTCGTTTGAATCCTGATGTTTGCCACCTATCCTAAACTTGCTGATCGGCATGAGATATGATGGGAAGGTGTGAGATTTTGTGAGGGGGCATGCGATAAGCCTTGGATGGGGTGCGAGATGGCATGGTTGGCATCTAGTCTCCAATTATAAAAGGGGTCATGCACCGGGGTTCTAAACCACCCGAGAAATCTAACTCTTCTTTCTTACATTCCTCTCCATATTGTCCAATTAGTCTCTTCTTTTCCTTATTTGGACAAATCTAAAAATAGAAAGGACAAGTCTGATTTTAGGATAAGGGCTTAGGAAGAGAATTAAAAAGATAAGGAGAAAAAAAATAGAGAAAGGAAAGGCTCGGAGGAGAGGAAGGAAGGCCAGGGGTTATGTTGTCAGAGGGAATTCTTTGGGAGAGAATTCAGTAGAAGGAACCAGTTAAGGAGCTAGAGTCTTGAATCAAGTCCCATATGGATCAACATTAGAGGGCGAACATTTGGGCACCTAGTGAAAACTTTGTTGGATTTTGGATTAAGTGTGACAAGTATTCTTCTATACCTACTATAGTGATATGTATGCATATATTGTTCATAATCAAGGGGATCTTGGGATTAGGGTTTAATAGTTTGAAGTTTCATTATGTAAATTTGAAATCCATCTTGCTTCTGCTATGCTTATCAAACCCTACAGTGGTATCAGAGCAGACCTTATTTGATTCAATCATATGCTTATATGCTGATTGTATAGATTATAGCATACTATGATTTATGCTATGTCCATAATCATGTTATGATAATGTATTCATATGAATTGATTGATATAAATTGATGCACATATGATAGAATCATGGATTTAATTGATATGCAGTTGAATTTTAAATATTCATATTAGAATATGCATGAGATCGAAAAAGTCCTCATAAAAATTATATTAAGTTATAGTTATAGCAACTGTGGATTAATCAATTCTTGATCAATTGAACAATTGTGTCTAGAAAAGTACTAAAGATAGTTATTTAATTAGGTCCGTTTGCTTACCTGGCCAACTTGTTGGTGTCTAAAGAAAGCTACGGGGAGCCTCTCACCTACTTACCTGGCCAATTTGATTAAGCGATCTTGAAATTGAAAAACCCTAATAGTGGAAACACTACTTGAGGCTTTCCTTCATGCTAGGTCCATGTTGTGTCAAGAACCATAATAGGTTTGTTATGCAACCATAAGGCTTGCTATGGAGATAGATGTAATGTAGTCTTGGTGCATATAAGATGCTTACGGTATTTTTGGGTGTGCTGTTTTGTTGTGCAACCACAAGGACAACAATATTCAAATTTGACTGTATGAAAAATAAAGGGTCTCATTTAACTAAAACATTATAGTTTGTTGTGCAACCATAAGGCTATGAATATTTTAGAGGTCAAGATAAAGTTGAGAATTGCATGAGATGCAATTGGAAAAAATTTCCTATCTTTGAACTCATAAAGGTTTGTTGTGCAACTACAAGTCCTCTACAAGGAATTAGGATCTTAACCCCATTAAAAAAATTATTAAGAATATCTCGTTCATCATAGTAGAGGGTTATGATGTCCGATAAAATAGGGGAAGACATAATTAGACAAAAGACCTTATTTAGTTGTATGTGTCATCATGAGTTGTCTGCTTATATTATATTTTTATTATATAAATTAAATTCTATATGATATCTTCATTATTGCTGTTTAAAATTTTAGATTCTAATAAACTGATTGATTCAAATTTTGTGGACTGGTTAAAGAATTTAAAGATTGTGCTCACTCAGAAGAAGATCTCCTATATCTTTGATGCCTCTGACCCTGAGCCGGCAGGAGAAGATGCTATAGAGAATGAGGTAGCCACATATAAGATGTGGCAGAATGATAGCCTTACTGTCAAGTGCATCATACTAGCCTCTATAAGTAATTAGTTACAGAGGCAGCATGAAGGCATGGATACTCAGTCCATACTGCTCAATCTTAAAAAGCTACATGGTGAATAGAGTAGAAATGCTACGTATGAGATATCTAAGCAGTTATTCTATGTCAGGATGATAGAAGGCACATCTGTACAAGACCATATTCTCATAGTAATTGACTTGGTCACTTGATTAGGTCAATTGGATTTTATGATTGATGGGGAGTTGAGTCAGGATCTGATCTTACAGTCACTTTCAGAATCATTCTCTTAGTTTGTTGTAAATCATGAATCAACTAAATACCTCTTTGCCTGGAGCTAATAAATATTGTCAAAATAGCTAAGAGCCATATTAAGAAGGATAAGGCTCCACTTCTTCTTATGGATGGGATCTCCAAGAAAAAGATAGGTACGAAGGATTCAAAGAAAAGGTTGAACCCTAAAGGTGGCATCATGAAAAAGAAAAGGGAAAGAAAGTCTCTGGACAAGGTATCTATTTCATGATGGCAAGGCAGGTCACTGAAAAAGAATTACAAGGCTTTTCTTGCAACTGTAAAGACTGGTGCAAGTATTATTGCATCAAAAGGTATATATGAGATACATGCTATTTTGTCATTAAGTTCTTCCAAATCAAACTCTTGGGTATTGGATATTGCCTGAGGCACTCATATCTGCAAACCATTGCAAGGGCTGTAGAATTTTATAGTTATGAAGAAAGATGACTTTGAGCTCTACGGCATTGGAGAAGAGTCCATCCAGGCTGAAGCTGTAGGGATATATCTATTGAAATTACCTTCCGAAAAGATCTTAGAGTTAGAAATTATTATTATATACCTAAATTATTAGAAACATTATTTCTATACTATTGTTATTACAACGAGGATTTGAAATTAATGGAAAAGATAAGAGTTGCAGTATGTCTTTTTCTAATGAGTATTTCTATGATGGCATTATTGACAATGGTCTCTTAATTCTATCTCTTAATGATAATGTCTTTCATATTAATAAAAGTAAAAGCAAAAGAGAGAAGAGGTTAATTATATCTTTCTTTAGCATTGTCGACTTGGTCATATAAGTGAGACAAGAATTAACAAATGATATAAAATTTTTTTTGAATCTTATGATTATGAATCATTAAAAATTTGTGAATCTTGTCTTATGGGTAAAATGACTAAGACTCCATTCATTGGACATAGAGAAAGGACAAGTGAGTTATTAAGACTTATGCATACAGATATATGTAGTCCTATGACAACTCAGGTCAGAGGTGGATACTCTTATTTCATTACATTCACTGATGATTTGTCAAGGTTCGGATATGTGTATCTTATGAAACATAAATCAGAAGTCTTTGATAAATTTAAAGAGTATCAAAGTAAGGTCAAAAAGTAATTAAAAATATATTAAAATCCTTCGATCAGATCGAGGAGATGAATATATTCTAATGAGTTCTTAGATCATTTAAAAAAAAAAGATATTCTCTCTGAGTGGATCCCTCCCTATATGCCACAGTTAAATGGTGTGTAGCTGAAAAGAAGAATCGCACCTTATTAGATATGGTGCGGTCCATAATGTGCTTTACAGACTTATTTATTTTCTTCTGGGATTATGCCCTAGAGACTACAGTACATATTTTGAATAGAGTACCTTTAAAATCTGTGCTTAGTACTCTATATGAGATATGGAGAGGTAAGAAGTCTAATCTTAGGTATCTTAAGATTTGGGGCTATCCGACTTATGTCAAAACAAGTTTTAGATATAAGCTAAGTGCTAGGGCAGATAAATATTTATTTGTAGGATATCCTAAAGAGAGTATGGGATACCTTTTCT
This sequence comes from Elaeis oleifera, assembly GCA_000441515.1. NCBI lineage: Eukaryota > Viridiplantae > Streptophyta > Magnoliopsida > Arecales > Arecaceae > Elaeis > Elaeis oleifera. Next base: position 38,940 of record KE505760.1, read on the forward strand.
ACCACCTTATTGAACAAAAAATTTTTGTTAGTAGGCATGCCACTTTTATGGAAAAAGAGTTTATTCTAAAAGGGGGCAGTGGGAGAAAAATTGAACTTGATGAAGTTCAAGACCTACAAATAGATGCACAAGATATTTCTCAATCAGAAGTATCCATTGATGAGGTATAATCATAAGACACACCTCCTTTGTAAAGGTTAGAAAGAGTGCGAAATACACCTTTGAGGTATGGGTTCATTATTGAGAATAATGAAGCCCACATCATTGAGAATGATGAATCTTTGACCTATTCGAAAGCTGTCATGATTAGGGACTCAGACAAATGGCTAAAAATCATAAAATCTGAAATGGACTCCATGTACACCAACCAAGTGTGGACTTTGGTTGATGCACTAGAGGGTGTAACCTCTATTGGGTGCAAATGGGTCTATAAAAAAAAGATTGAAGCAAATGACCAAGTTGACACCTACAAAGTCAGATTGGTAGCTAAAGGTTTTAGGCAAAAGTAGGATATTGATTATGATAAAATATTCTCACCTGTTGCTATGCTCAAATCTATTTGGATTATGCTTGTTACAGCTATTATGTAGGATCCGATACCACATATTGCAATAGGAAGAAAGAAAAATAAAATAAGAAACACAATTTATAAGAGAAGATCACACCCTCAATCCTCATACACCAATCCCTCTCTCTTAACAAGAAGCTCCCCCTCACAAAAGCTCTCTCTCTAGGAGAACCCCTAAATCTCTGAAATAACTGTTGTTCGCTGCCTGATAGTCTGCTTGAAGCCCCTACTTTTGCTCTCTGCTGGCGCCTCTTCAGGATCGGCTACCGAACTCTCTCTCAACTGTTGGTGTCTCTCAGGTCTCTATCGAACGCTGCTACCATGGTCTGCCGTTCTTGTTGCCACAGGGATTTTTAAAGCCCTCAGATCGAGCCCAATCCCGACTCCAATGAGAATTGGGCTTCTTAATAGCACCAAACACCCATCGAACTGTTAGATCTTGAGAATTGGCCTTCTTAATGGCACCTCTCTCGACTGTCTAATCATGAAACGATCCCTGAAAAATCCCATAGACCATGAGAAATTGTTGAGGAAATGATGTCTGTCCACCGTGGACCACACGAAACCCAGGGAAAATGGTGCTTGATCCACATACCCTCCCATAGATCGTCGGTCCATCATGGCCATGGTACATGGGCCCGCACACCCATTGGGCCACCTCTTACTATGCATGCGGGTGCTCGCGCATCCGCTGGGCCAGCCCACACGTGCCAGCATGCTGGGCTGTGCGTCTGCTCCACCATCGGGCCTAGCCCCCTCCGTCGCCGACCTGTACCACCCGTGGGCACCCTTCGATGATCTGTGGGTCGTACCAGCCCATCTCCTAGCCTTTTTTTGCATGCAGTTTCTCTGTTTGGACTTCGTTTGGATTGCTCTTAGGCTCATTGGACTCCATTAGTCATCTTGGATCTCATTTTAGACTTATTATGGACCGAATCTCAAGACATTTTTCACAACAATCTTGTTAGATGTTTACCCTAAAATGCCAATTGTTGCCTGACACATTTGTATTTTCAGAGCTTATATTTGTACTTCTAAAAACTTTTATTATTAATAAAAACTTTTTATTTCAATCATGTTTATGTGTCCATGATTTATCTTTGAAATTAATAAAGATGATTTTGTATATTCTCAAGGAGTTAAGAATTTGAGACATACATTATTAATGGTTAGTTTCTAAATGCTCCCGATCGAAGGATCATCATGGAGGAAAGTGATCAATCTATTTAAGATCGGTGCATAGATCACCTCCCTTCTGGGTAGATGAGTCTCAAGTTTATAATGTAGGGACACTGAGGTGAAAGTGTAGGTGGTTGTTAGAGAACAACTTGCACATTGAGTGTGACCAACATGAGAAACTACTTAGATGTCTACTTACTCATCAGTGATTTGCATGATGCTATAATAGTATGAGTGATCCTTTGATCTGCGGTGCATTGACTATTCGCAACGAGGCTATTGAGTTTGACTGCATTTTTCTTTGTCCCTAGCCATTTGGATCCTTGCTATGTATATTGGTTAGAGTAGGTTCAGATTCGCTGTTAGGAGTAGGATGCATCTAGATGGAATCTATCGATTTTGGTAGAAAGAAGTAGCCCTATGTGATTTGCAAGACCTAGTTCAGGAAGTCTTTAGCCAAACCAAATGTGAATAGTAGAAAAATTTTCACATGATTTACAAGTGAACTCGAGTCGAGTCAATCTTGCATAAGACTGACAATGAGGTTTGACGAGTTCTCTATGACCTCGGTCTAGTCGGGACTCCCGATAGAAGGATTGAATCATATAATAATTAAACTTAAAAGATCAATACTTTTATTCTATTAAGTTGTCACTACATGCTGCTAGATGTCATTAGTGGATTGTAAGACTCATTGAGCGTCGTTTTGATGATCGATGACCCTTGAAGGATAGAATTGAAATTGCTCCAATCCATCAAAAAGAATTTTGATGATATTGTAATAGAGATCATAATATATCTTACTATCAAGTAGAATAGAACCTATAGGGTCACACACAAAAGAGATTCTTATCTGATCGATGGTTGATTAACGATTACGAATCGTTAATGGGTAATATCGTCAATTTCATTGATCATTAACCTTATGCAAAAGTTATAATAAAATAATTTACTAATGGTTAGTAAATTATTGAAAGATTAATTAGTAATTGGATTGTTAATTGGCTCAATTTGATTGAGTAAAGAGATTGGATCAAGTCTAATTGAATTAGATTCAATTAGATTTGACCTAATTAGATTATGAGATAACATAATCGCTAAGGGAGATTAATTCTGATTTGATTAGGATTTGGATTCATTTAATTCTAATTTGATTAGAATTAATTAGGAGATTGGGTTCTAATTGATTGGGATCACTAATCTAT
>KE505760.1:52340-62865 GCA_000441515.1 Elaeis oleifera
TTGTTGCAGGATCTACAGAAATAAAGAGTCTGAATAAAGGTGACTTCGAGCTGCTCGACGCTAGTGGAGAGTCCATTCAGGTTGAAGCTGTGGGAACCAGGATTTTGAAGTTGCCTTCGGGTAAAGTTTGGAAACTGAAGACTTGTTATTATATTCCTAACATCGTTGGAAATATTATTTCTATACCATTATTATTGGAACAAGATTTTGAAATAAAGTAAGAACAATGGTTGTTCTATATATTTTTCTAACGAATATTATGGACAAAGTCTTTTGTTTCTATCACTTAATGATAATGTACTTCATATTGATAATATGAAGAAAATAAAGAGAGAGGATGTGAATGTCACATACCTCTGGTACTATTGACTTGGTTATATAAATGAGTCAAAAATTAATAAGTTATACAAAGATAAATTCTTTGATCTTCATGATTTTGAATCATATAGAACTTGTGAATCTTGTCTCATGGGAAAAATGATCAAGACTTCATTTACTGGATATGGAGAAAGAGCGAGTGACATTTTGGACCTTGTACATCCAGGTAAGCCGCTCTCAATTAAAATCACCGATCGAAATGCCAAACTTACCTTAGATACCAATTGGTTAACTAGTTTTGATTTGACCAACCTAATAATTTAGGTTCAACCACTGAGCCACAATTAAGGTCCCTTTGGTCTAATCAAAGACATGATCTTGACCATCTACAACTATTGTATTAGAGAAATTCTGATTAATCTAATTCAACTATTGTATTAAGGTACCTCATGTATGTCATGTTATGTACATGACCTGATATAGCCCTTGCCGTGAGTGTCACGAGCAGATATCAGGCGAATTCAAATGAAGAACACTGGATTGCTGTGAAGAACATCCTTAAATACTTAAGAAGGACTAAAGATTTGTTATTGATCTTTGGTGGAGGATCGGAATTGAAAGTTGAGGGATACATCGATTTAGACTTCATGACTGATATCGATGATAAAAAGTCTACGTCAATGTATATTTCTTGTGAAACAGTGGTGTGGTTAGTCGAAAGAGTTTCAAGTAGCTGATCATTACAGATTCGATCATGGAAGTCGAGTACATCACCACCTCTGAAGCTGTTAAGAAAGTCTTTTGGTTCAAGAAGTTCGTTGTGGAGCTAAATGTGACACCATTATATTGCACTACGACAACAACGGTGCCATAGCCCTCACTAAGGAGCCCAGGTCTCACCACAAGTTCGAGTATATAGAGCGACGGTTTCACATCGTATGCGAATACCTCGAAAAGAAGTTCATTGAGATACAGAGAGTTGACTCCATATATAACGTGGTGGAACCATTGACCAAGCCTCTCAGCCAACAGAAGACCGAAGCTCACCTTGAGAAGATAGGCTTTAGGTATATAGCCAATTGACTTTAGGTCAAGTGAAAGTTTGTTAGATATGTGCCCTAGAAGTTTATTGTTGGCTGACACATTTTGTAATTCTAGGACTTAATTTTATACTTGTAATATTTTTATTATCAATAAAGAGTTTTTTATTCCAAACATATTTATATGTCTATAATTTATCCTAGAAATTAACAAAAATAATTTGTATATTCTCAAAATATTAAGAATTTGAGACATACATTATTAGTCGTTAGTTTCTAAATACACCCGATCAAAGAATCATAATGGAAGATAGTGATCAATCCTTTTAAGATCAGTACACGGTTCACCTCTCTTATAAACAGATGAGTCTTGGATCTGCAATGTAGGGACACTAGAGTGAGGGTGTAGATGGTTGTTAGAGAATAACTTGTACTGAGTGTGGCCAACACAAGAAACTACTTGGATGTCTACTCACTCGTCAGTGATCTTCTCGATGCGTAGTGGTGTGAGTGGTTCTTTGACCTGTGGTGTCATCGATTATTCGCAGTAAGGCTATTGAGTTTGACTACACATTCCCTTGGTTCCTAGCCATTTGGTTCTTGCTGTGTATATTGGGTACAGTAGGTTTAGGTTCGCTATTAGGAGTAGGATACACCTAGATAGAATCTATCGATTTTGGTAGAAAAAGAGAAGTCCTATGCAATTCATGAGATTGAGTTTAGAAAATCTTTGGCTAAAGCAAGTGTGAATACTGAAAAGAAGTTTCTACGAAATTCACAAATGAACTCGAGTCAAGTCAATCTAGCATATGACTGATGATGGGATCTGACAAGTTCTCCATGACCTCCGTCAAGTCAAGACTCACGATAGAAGGATTGAATCATATAATAACTGCACCTAAGGTTTCACACTTTCATTCTACTAAGTTACCACTACATATTGCTCTGTATCACTGGGGGATTGTGGGACTCATCGAACGTCGTTTTGATGATTGATGATCCTCGAAGGATAGAGTTAGAATTATTCCAATCCATCGAAAGGAGTTTTGATGATATTGTGATGGAGATAACAATATATCTTACTACTAGATAGAATGGAACCTATGGGGTCACACGTTAAGGGATTTAATCTTGAATTAACTAATTAGACTTATGAAGTTCTAATTGGGTTAGGATTTATTGAAATCTTATTGGATTTAAGAGAACCTTACTAGCACATGGTTAAATCTAATTCTTCTCTGCACTTTGATTGGATCAAGTCCATAACCTTGAACCTAACTAAATCTATTTGAGTTTAGCTGGGCGTCTAATTATGAGCCCAAAAAAATTAGATCATGTCAATGAGTTGGCAATATAATCTCCTTTTTTTCTCTATTGATATTTCTTTTGAAGCAAAAAATTGATGGAAAGAAGAGATGGCGCCATCCTCCCATTTTGGAAGGTCCAAGTGGTGCCAACCCCTTGGAATGGTATGAGGAAGAGAGAGGGGCCCACCCATCTTCTTGCCTTGGTGTGGAAGGAGAGAGAGAGAGGGGCCACACCCCTTCTCTTGCATGAAAAACCCTAGAAAAGGCTCCAAGGGTTGGCACCCCAACTACCTGCCTCATTAGATGAGAGGCACCCACTCAGTCTCCCTATCTTGATTGGAGCGTCCCATCTACTTGCCAAAAGAGGTGAAGACCCTACCAATTAAGTCTGATTTTAATGAAAAAAATTAGATTAAAAGATAGAAATCTTTATGAGATAAGGATCTGTGTAAAGAGATAGTCTCTTAGGGTTTTAACTAATTATTTTGACTAAAAATCAGATCTCTCTCTCCTCTCCATGCCTCATCCTCTCTCTTTCTTCTCTTTCCCATGCCCAAGGGTTGGATGTCCATCTTCCACACATCTGAGTTGAGAAGGATTTTTTTTACAACAAGGAATAAGGATAAAAGGCTGCAGTTCAAGGGTTGAAGTTGTAGTCAAGATCAATTACTAATCAATGTTCAAAGAGGTAAATATCTTACTTGGAGAAGAAAGATCTACCGTGAGAAGAAGTATTCAAGGTTGATCCCGATAGATACCTGTAGAGGCCGGACACATGTGCAACTCCAGGATCTTCAAATCTAAGATCATCGGAAGCAATGTATTTCTATCCCACAAAGGTATTGAGATTTGATATCATCTTTATTTTTATTTTCAAATTATATGCATGTCTTTATTCTTAGGCTCAGGTAGGATTAGATGAGATCTAATGCATGTGGGATTAAAAGGTTTAACCCGATTTGTTTCCTCTTCTATTCAAAAAAATTTTGAAATTTATGCATGCATCCTATCCGATTTTCTAACATATACATCCAGCAATCTTTTACTTGGACTAAAGCCAATTGGCCACTAATCTAAGTCTTATCCTCTCAAGGTGGACTTCTATCTTTGGTTGGCTCAATTACTTTGTTAGCAGGTTTGCCACGCTGTCCATGGAGTCCACTCTTCATACCTGGACATATTTTTTTTCGAGGTAGTCGCATATGATATGGAACTGCCGCTCAATGTGCTTTGATTTTTGACAAGACCTGGGCTTCTTAGCAAGTGCTATGGCTTCGTTATTGTCACAATATAGTGGTATGGCATCCGATGTCATTATACCAAGCTCTGTGATAAACTTTTTGAATCAAAAGTCCTCCTTTGTAGCATCCAAAGTAGCGACATACTCAGCTTCTGTGGTCGAATTCACTATAATGGGTTGCTTGAAACTCTTTCAGCTAATCGTGCCACTATTGCATACGAACATATATTCTGATGTAGACTTTCTATTTATCAGGATCAGACATGAAGTTTAAATCAGTAATCCTTCGACCCGCAACTCAGACCCTCCAAAAACCAAGAACAAATCCTTAGTTCTTCTTAAGTATTTAAGGATGTTCTTCATAGCTATCCAGTGCTCTTCATATGGAATCGATTAATATCTGCTTGTGACACTCACAGCAAGGGCAATATCAGGTCAAGTGCACATGGCATACATGAGACTCTCAATGGCCGAGGCATAAAGAATCTTATTCATGCGCTGAATTTTTTTAGATGTGATCAGACACATCATCTTAAAAAGATAAATATTATGCTTATGAGGTAGAGTCCTCTTTAGAATTTTTATGCTGAACCTCTTCAGTACTTTCTCTATGTACAGCTTTTGTGATAGGTCTAGCATTTTTTAGATCTATCCCTATAGATCTTTATTTCAAGAATATAGAATGTTTTTCCTAGATGTTTTGTAGAGAATTTCTTAGACAACCATCTTTTGATCGAGGTCAGCATAGGAATATCATTTTCAATAAGGAGGATATCATCCATGTACAGTACGAAAAATGTTATTAGGCTCCCACTGACCCTATTATAAACATAGGGTTCCTCCTCATTTTTGACAAAATCAAATGATTTGATCACTTCATAAAAATGAAGATTCCAACTCTGAGAAGCTTGCTTTAATTTATATATGAATCTTTCAGTTTGCAGACTCGATGATCACTATCATCGGATGTGAAACCCAAAAGCTGCTCTATATAGATATCTTCTTCAAGATATTCATTCGGAAAAGTAGTTTTTACATCTATCTATCAGATTTCATAATCATAATAAGTTGCAATAGCAAGTAAAGTGTGGATGGATGGCTACAGATGAGAAGATTTTGTGATAGTCAATGCCTTCATGCTGACTATAACCCTTTGTCACAGGCCTAGCTTTACAAGTCTTTACCTTACCATATGCACCTATTTTCTTTATAGATCCATTTACACCCAATGGATACTATATCCTCAGGTAGATCCACTAAAGTCCATGCTTGATTCGAGTACATCTGGTTAATTTCTGACTTCATAATAACTAATCATTTCTCGTAATCGATGTCAGACATCGCCTCGTCAAAGATATTCGAATCATCTCTATGACTCTTATCTCTCATAAGGAATATTTTCTCTATATCCTCTGTAAGTGCACCCATGTACCTTTCAGGAGGATAGAAGTGAAAGAAGAGTGCCCTATAAAGCAATCACAATTATGTTGCGATGGGACTTTTCTTTGTAATTTTTCAACTCATGTAATGATATTAATTATTTAAGGCATTGATTCATCATTTTAGCTGCATCTTATTATGTCTACTAAGATTATGATGAACCCCAAAGATTAGGGCAATAGTTTTAGGAGGCACGAATGGGTTATGCTAGTGAGACCTAAACCCTAAAACCTTAATCTTAAATATTTCTAGTCGTAGGAGCATTGAGTCGGAGATCAATATTTTAGATAGACTAGCCCTCCTATGTATGCTCAATGGAGAGGGTGGCAGATCTCACTAGCCACTTCTGTGGGATACTAATACAAGGATGTAGATGCTCATTTGAAAATGAGTCCACTAAATTGACTTGATGAAAGGGAACGTCTTATGGATGCCTTGCATGTCAAAGATGGTTCTCTAAGTGAGAGTTGTGCAAATAATCCTTAGACCTGAGATTACCATGAAATCTTGTGCACATGAACCCATATTTTGGTTCATACCTAGGCATAGCATTAAGACATATGCGGGTGTTCTGGATATGGTGAAGTGTGTATGAAGGTTATGAGTAGGTCAACATGGAATCGATTACTCCTAGTAAGAGGAGATCGCATCCTGTGTATTCTCATTTCTAGATGACTCGAAAAAAATCTTTTGGCCAAAAGCAGGAAGGAGATTAGAAAGAGTTTCTAATGCTTCATCATCGGAGTCATCATTGGTTGATTGAAAATCGATATAAATATGTGTTTGAGTTTGACATGGTTCCAAACACATTAACATATTCGGGATGCAGGGATGATCGAAAGATTGAATTACATGGTAACTTACCACTGAAGAGTATATTTAGTATTTTCATCAAATTTCATATTTTCTGGATAGTCATGATACATTGCTAGATGTCAATCTTGATTTATAGGTTTGATCAAATTAAAGAGTTTAATTCGACCGTCAATTAGAAAGGATTCTAACTGTTGAACTCGGATTAGCTCGATTGGACCTAAATCGGTTAGATTGAAATCTAATCAAATTCGATCAACTTGCACCTGGACCTACTGTAAGCTAGATGTGGAACCCAATGGGTCACACATATAAGAAATTGGCCAAGGATCCTTTTCAATAAGGTTGATTGAAATTTGGATTAAATCAAGGTTCCCGGTAAGCATGCTAGCACGTATGGAAACCCTAGCTCCTTGAGAGATCAATTTGGTCTCATCCCTTGCTACTTTACTAGCCCAATTTGGTGGGCATTTGGGTCTGGTAGTGCCACTTGGAAGCAGCCCAAATTAGGGTGTCACATCTTATTTAATGCCATATACGAAGAGTCCAAATTGTGAAGGACTCTTGGCGCAAAACACCTCTTAGCATGCATGTGTTGGCATGAGTAGAAGGAGGAGTCCTTTTGGCATGGGATGCATGTGGTGGCCCTAATCACCCTTCATCCTTTGGTGCACATCTCAAAGCATTTGATGGAATTTTATTAGATTAAATAGGATGGAGAAAAATTGGAACGGTGAAGGTCTCTCGTGCGAGTGCGTTGAAGCATCGCATTTTCTCTCATTTCAGAGAGTCCTTCTATAGGTCAAACTCGATTAAAATAGAACACCACCTATCAGATAATGTTTCACTTTTAATCAAGTTTTTTACAGATATTTTCTAAAATTTTCCAGACTTATCTGGAAATGTATCGGATGCAAAAAGCATTTCTCACGCACGTGTGCGATGATCAGCCTTCACATGAAGGGATGCAAGTACATATCTTTTGTGGATTATTTGCTCTCCTAATCAGGTGATCAGAGATTAGGATTGAATCCTCTATCCACATGAAAATTTGTGGAATTTTTGATTTGAGAAGGATGCAAAAACATCCCTTCTCTGGATGTGCGTGCAGGTGAAGGTGTTGATTGATGTATCATTGATAAGAGTCCTTCTGCTTGAAGGAACTCTTATCACTGATATTCAAATCAGAGAAGCCTCTTGGATGAGGTGTGTTCTTCCATTTTAGCACCCCTCTGATGGCTATAAAAGACCTGGGCACTGGCTGTCCGGGGTATTCGGAAAACCTTTTCAATTTCTCTCCATTGCTCTCCCTTCTTTCCTACAACCTATCTTAATTTTAAGACAAGGCTTTGGGATTTAAGACAAAACCTTATCTGGTCCAGAAAAAGATTGTGAAGGTTCTAAAGAAGGGTATTCAGAAGTTCAGAGAAAGTTTTGAGAGGATCGAGTCAGGTTCTTGGAGAAGCCTAACCGATACAGGGCTAGACGTGTTCTAGGGGCTAGAACTCTTGAAGCAAGATGGAGAAGTGCTGCCTTTGGTTCGATTTTCATGTGGATCATCATTGAAGGGCGGACACTTGGACACCTCATGAAAATTGGGTTAGTACTACAGGTATTTTCTTATCTAATTTATATTAATTATACTTTGATTGATATAGTTAAGGGTTTCTGTGCATTAGGGTTTCGGTGCATCAGGTATTTGAATGAAATTTTAAACGTGTAACCTTTCTGCTGCACCATCGGAACCCATCAGTGGTATCAAAGTCTACTTTGATCTATATAATCAAAGGTTAAAATATTATCTTGATTGTGATCAAGCTTGGGTTTTGGTTAGGTTCAAGTTGGATCAAGGGTTGAACCTAATTGAACATCTAAATCCTGGCATATCTTAAAGATATATTTTAAATATAAAATACATAATGTATGTATAGAATTTTTTTAGTAGCCTAGTACTCAAATTAGGGTTCATCATCAAGCCGTCAGGTCATAAGAGTAAGTAGGGTTTAAAGACCCTCTCTTCCCATTCCATAGGGTACTCTTATGGCATGTAGGGGTGCTACTGTGTTGTCCCAAGAAGAAGAATCGTGAAAAGAGTATTTATTTTCATGCATATGATATGCTTAAGTTGCTATATTATCATCATATTGTAGGATTATATTTTCATATCTTAGAGATATGATTAGATGCCATGATTAGTTGTTATATTTCAAAGATACAACTATAATAGTGCATCATTATAATTGATTGAATTAGGATGTGCATGAGATCATTAAAGCCCTCATAAAAATCATATTAACTTGTAGTGTTGTGAACCAGTAGCTGACCTATTTTTTGAATTGATTAATCATTTGGTGTCTAAGGAGTACTTCAAGTATGGTGGTTCTTTAATTGGTTCCGTTTGCTGGCCTGGTCAATTTTGTTGGTGTCTAAGAAAAGCAACGGGGGGATCCCACCAATCTTAACACTTTTCTGGCCAATTGGATTAGTTCGAATCTTAAATAAATATTGCTTAGTATTTTAAACACTACATATGCCTTCCTTCATGCCTAGTCAATATCCTATCAAAAATCATACTAGGCTTGTTGTGACATCCACAAAGCTTGCTATGGGGATTGATGTGGGTTTGTCTTGGTGCATATTAGATGTTTTGTGGCATATTTTGGATATGTTACTTTATTGTGATATCTACAAGAATAGTATTTTTTAGATATGACTGTATAAAAATGAAGGGTCAGACTTAACTATAAAATATTATAGTTCGTTGTGATATCCACAAGATTATGAGTATTTTTAGAGGCAAAGGTTATGTTGAGAATTGCATGAGACGCAATTGGATAGGTTTCCTACCTTTGAACTCATTGAGGTTTATTGTGATATCCACAAGACTTCATTGAGAAACTAGAATCTCAATCCCATTAAGAAACCAGATTAGGGTTTCTCGTTTACCATAGAAGAGGGCTATGATATCCGATAAAATAGTGGGAGACAAAACTAGTTAAAAAGATCTCATCTAGTTATGCATGTTAAACATGAGTGATCTGCTTATACTATTGTTCTTTATTTATATAGATTTAATTCTGCATTATGACTTCTTTATTTTCATTGCATGAAACCATGAATAAAAATATGTTGATCAATCCAAACTATGTGGATTGATTTAGGAACTTACAAATTTAGTTCGTACCAGAGACAAACTTCGATGTTCTAGATATTCCTGACCCTAAATCGGTCAGTAATAATAAGAAGGCAAAAAGAAATCCCTATGGATATTATTTATGTCAAATTTGGACATTAGGAGAATTATTGCAAGATGCAGGGTGTAAATATAGCACCAAAAGGTGTGTATATGGTATAGACCTAATTTTCATTGAGTGGCTCAGACTCTGATACTTGGGTATTGGATACCGTCTATGGATCACATATTTGTAATTCATTACAGTGACTACAGAATATCAAAGATCTAAAAAGAGATGACCTTGAGCTTTATGGTACAAGTAGAGAGTCCATTAGTGCAGAGACTTTGGGAATCCGTATGCTTGATTTATCTTTGGACAAAACTTTAGAATTGAAAGACTGTTATTATATACCAAATGTCATTAGAAACATTATTTCTATATCTTTGTTGTTAAAACAAGGTTATGAAATAAGGCTAATAGGAAATGGATGCTCTATTTTTTTTCTAATGAATTTTATGGCAATAGTTATATTGATAACAATCTCTTAATTCTTGTACTCAATGAAAATATTTTTTATATTGAAATAAATACGAAAAGAAAGAGAGAAGATGTGAATATCACATATCTCTAACATTACTATCTTAGTTATATTAGTGAGTCAAGGATAAATAAGTTATACAAAGAAGAATTTTTAATCTATATGATTATGAATCATTTGGAACTTGTGAATCTTGTCTCATAGGTAAGATGACCAAGATTCCATTTTCTAGACATGGAGAGAGAAAATGAGTTGTTAGCCCTAGCATATATAGATGTATGTAGATCAATGACAACTCAAGCTAGAGGAGAATACTCCTATTTTATCACCTTTACAGATGATCTATCATGGTTCGGATATGTGTATCTTATGAAACATAAATGTAAAGTCTTTGATAAGTTCAATAAGTATCAATGTATGGTCGAGAAACAAACTGAAAAAAATATCAAAGTTCTTCGATCTGATCGAAGAGGAGGATACTTATCTAGTGAATTTCTGAATCATCTTAAAGTAATGGTATTCTCTTTAAATGGACCCCTCCTTATATACTCCAGTTAAATAGTATAGTAGAAAGGAGGAATCTCACTTTGATGGATATGGTGCGATTCATGATGTGCTTCACAAATCTTTCAATATCTTTCTGGGGATATGTC
>KE505760.1:140555-153676 GCA_000441515.1 Elaeis oleifera
GATCCGATCTTAAATTAATCGGACTTTCAATTTTGCTCATGTTAGGACGAGGTTCTCCTCCTGTTCCTATCATGGCCTTGTTTTAATTGTCTGAAGGGGCCATCCCCTGATCCGATCTTGTTTTAATTATTTAATTGTCTGGCGCGCCATGGAGCAGCATCATGGTCCGGAAGGCCTCCAAGTGGTCAACTGGGTCCGAGGTCCCATCGTAGCTCTCAAACTGCGGGAGCTTGAACTTCGGTGGGATCTGTTCCTGCATGTTCATTGGAGAGAAAGGAGGGTCAATGCAGATATCCTCACTGTAAGCAGTGGGAGCACGACAAAGTTCTTCAATCCGTCGATTCATCTCCTGGAATCTTCGATCCAGGAGGTCCTCTCGGTTGCGGGTCTCGAGAGTTTCCTGGTGGAGCGGAGGTAGGGACTCTCCAGGGGTTGATCCATGATTAGACAGAGGACTCTCCACCTTTTGTTCCCTTTTCGGGACAAACGGGACGGCTGACCCGCGTGGCTCGCCCGGTTATCGGATTCTGGAACTCCGACGATGCCCTTTCCAGCTGCACTGATGCCGGCGGCTGCTGTGGCTGGTGCCGCATGGCCTGCACTGCTTCAGTGAGGCCCTTGACCTGCTGTACCAACAGACCAAACTGCTCCATGCCGACCGCTGTCGCAGGAGGGGGAGGAGCCTGGGAATCTGGTGATGAAGCCGAGGCCTGTGGAGCCCGTTGAGATCTGGCCGCAGAGGCCATCGACCGCCTGGTGGATGCCCTTCGGGGAGACTTCAGATCAAGATCTGACGGAAAAATGGAAAAGAAGTCATCAGAGAAGACAACCGGAGGCAATCCCGTTGAGCGCTCCTTTAAGAACAAGGGTACTGCGAAGACACAGTCCTCCTTCTAGCGCCAATCCTGTTGGTGCAAAAATCCGCCAGCGTCGGAGATGCTAGAGTCGAGGGTGTCGCGGTCGCCGTCAGGACCTACAAAAGAAGTCTAAACCGGGGTTGGGTTGCTCAGGCAAGATCCTCCGATCGCTCAAGTCAGTTGTCTGCCTCAAAAAAATGGAGTGCTCGAACGGAGATTTTAGCAGAGTTTTGAGATAGAGACGAGAGCTTAGAGAATAACGTATCTGGGGGGCTTTATTTATAGGTAGAGGGTGCAACAGACTTGATAGTGACGCTTGTAACCGCCTGGTAGTGGGCCGTTCAGGAGTTTGTTACGGAGGGTAGTGGAGTAGGGACGCGAACATCGTTATGTCTTGCCACGTGGGCTGGTTGTGGAGAGTGGAATGATGTCTGTTGTCGTGACTTGCCAGAGCATGATGGAGCCACGTGGGATCCGTTATAGGAAGTAGAGCGGCGTCGTGGCCGTTATGGTGGCCTGTCAGTGAGTCCGAGCCCGTCGGACGAAGCTCGGTAGGAGTGTCTGGAGGAGCGACGTGACTCCCAGTCTGAGGGAAGCTCGGATGTTTCAAGGTCGTTGACGAGCCCGCTACCGACGGGTGTCTTAGGCGTTGGCGCTGCGAGGCTGAAGTCGTTTTGCCGTGGAAGATCGGTCGGAGATTTTTCGTTGGTGAAGCTCAGCTGGAATTGGCCTGATGTGGGGACTCATTTGAAGGTTGTCTGTTGGGAAGATCTGGTTATATGAGGTGTCCGGTAGAAGATCGTCTGACGGCTGAATTCGGGAGATGTCGTAGAAGCCCGTCCACTGGAAGAACCTGCAGAACACTGTTGAGGTCCGACTGGAGTTGTTGAAGTTCAGTTGTTGCTGTGGAAGGTCGGCGGTCGGTGAGGTATGGAAGGTGCCGGAAGTAATTGGTCGCTGGGGAGTCCAGCTGCTAGAGCCTATCTGTTGTAGGAGTTCGTCCGACTGATAAGGGGGTCTATCCACTATAGAAGTTCGATTGGAGCTTGGCTTTTGTAGAAACCCAGACGGGAATAGCTTATTGAAGAAGCCTGGCTGAAATCCTCCTGTGACAGAAGTTCGAAAGGCATTTGCTTACGGTAGAGGTTCGGATGGAGTTTGCTCGAAGTAGACCACTTGTAGTTGGAGCTCAGAGTAGACCGTCTATGGTAGAGGTTCGGCGTGATCCGCTCTTGACAAGAGCTCGGAGTTGATCGCTCCTTGAGGGAGTTTGGACGATGTCTGCCTACAATAGAAATCTGAAAAAGGAGTCCGGCTCCTGTAGGAGTTCAGGCTGAATCTTCCTGCAATAAAGGTTAGAAGAAGAACTCCGGCTCCCGTAGGAGTCCGAGTGAAGTAAACCGGCTCCCGTAGGAGTTCGGATGAGATCTACCTGCAATACGAACTTAGAGGAAAAGTCTGGCTCCCGTGGAAGACCGGATGAAATATACCTGCAGCAGGAACTTTGGGAAGAAGTCCGGCTCCCATAGGAGTCCGGGTTGAATTTGTTTGCTCCCGTAGGAGTTCGGCTGGTGGAATCTGCCTGCTCCCGTAGGAGTTCAGCTGGTGGAATCTGCCTGCTCCCAAAGGAGTTCGGTCAGGATGGATCGGCCCCCGTAGAAGTCCGGGGAGAATCTGGTGATTGAAGAGATCCGCTGTTGGCGAAGTACGGCCGTTGACAAGTATGGAGTAGTTCGGATTGGAGTTGAACTGGATTATGAGAATTTCAGAAGAAGTTCGGAGAACTGCCGATAGCTGTAGAAGGTCGGTGTGGGGATCAATCATTGAAAAAGTTCGACCGTAGACGAAGCTTGAAGGGAGTTCAGTCTGGTGCCGATCACTATAAAGTATCGGCCAACAGCGGAGCTCAGTTAGCACTGTAGAAGGTCGGCCGGCAACTTAGTCCAGAGGGTACTTGGAGCAATCTGATAGACGACTGGAAAACCTATCTTGGGGAAGCCCGGATAGGTGCCACCTGTCGAGAACTTCGGCTGAGGTATTTATACCCAACAATGAGCATTTTTTATTCCAATCATTTTTATGTGCCCATGATTTGTCTAAGAAATTAACAAAGATGATTTTATATATTCTCAAGGTGTTTAGAATTTGAGACATATATTAATTAGTGGTTAGTTTCTAAATGCTCCTAATCAAAGAATCATCATGAAAGATAGTGATCAATCTATTTAAAGATCGATGCATAGATCACCTCTTTTCTGGACAGATGAGTCTCGAATCTGCAATGTAGAGACACTGGGGGGAGAGTGGAGGTGGTTGTTAGAGAACAACTTGCATTGAGTATGACCAACATGAAAAATCACTTGGATGTCTACTCACTCATCAGTGGTTGTCTGAATGCTGCAGTGGTCTGAGTGGTCCTTTGACCTGTGATGTCATCGGCTATTCACAGTGAAGCTACTGAATTTGACTGCACATTCTCTTGGTCCCTAGCCATTCGGATCCTTGCTATGTATGTTGGCTATAGTAGGTTCAAGTTCGATATTAAGAGTAGGATGTACCTAGATGGAATCTACAATCTTGGTAGAAAAGAAGAAGTCCTATGCGATTTGTGAGACTAAGTTCAGAAAGTCTTTGGTCAAAATAAGTATGAATACTGAAAAGAGTTTTCATGGGATTCACAAGTAAACTCGAGTTGAGCTAATCTGGTATATAACTGATGATAGGATCTGACAAATTCTCCATGACCTCAATTAAGTCGGAACTCATAATAGAAGAACTAAATCATATGATAATTGCACCTAGGGGTTCATACTTTTATTCTTCTGGGTTGCCATTACATACTGTTAGATATCACTGGTGGATTGTGAGACTCATCGAGCATCGTCTTGATGATCAATGACTGTCGAAAGGTAGAGTTGAAATTATTTAATCCATCGAAAGGAGTTTCGATGATATTGTGATGGAGATCATAATATATCTCACTACCAGAAAAAATGAAATCTATGAGATCACACATTAAGAAATTTAATCTAAAATTAACCAATTGGGCTTATAAAGTTCTAATTGAGTTAGGATTTAGTGAAATTCTATTGGGTTTAGAAGAATCATGCTAGCACATGGTTAAACCCAATTCTTCTCTGGACTTAGATTCCTTATTAGATAAGGATTGGATCAAGTCTATAGCCTTAAACCTTATCTAGATCCATTTTGATTTGGGTTTAGAGGGGCACCTATTTAAGGGTCCAAAAAGATTAGATCAAGCCAATTAGTTGGCAAATAAATCTCCTTAATTTTTTTCTTTATTATTTCCTTCTGAGGTATGGACTAATTAAAAGAGGAGAGGAGGTGCATGCCTTCCTTTTTAGAAAGTCTAAGGGGCACACACCCCTTGGAGTGGGCGGATAGAAGAGAGAGGGGCCCACCCCTCTTTTCTTTGGCATGGAAGGGGAGAGAGAGGGGCTACACCCCTTCTCTTGTGCATACTAAACCCTAAGGGGCACCAAGGGTTGGCACCCCATCTACTTGCCTCATTTGATGAGGGCACCCCCTCTACCTGCCTTATAGAATGTGGGGCGACCCATCTACTTGCCATATGAGGTGAGGACCTTTCCAATTGGGTCTGATTTTCTTGAAAAGAAGATTAGATTAAAAGATAAGGAATCAAGAAAGGACTAGCCTTTTTACACTGATTGGAGATTGATTTGGAATCAAGAAATATCTATTTAAGGGATGGTCTCCTATAGTTTCAAAAGATTGAATTAAGAATTCAGATCAAAACCTCTCCCATTCACTATGCCAACCTCTTTTCCTCCTCTCTTTCCAATACCCAAGAGTTGGGCATCCTATCTTCCCACATGCTCAAGTTGAGGATGATCTTTTCTACAGTAAAGAACAGGGAGAAAGGCTGTAGTTCAAGCATTGACATCGTGGTCAAAGATCAAGTGTTGATCAAAAGTTCAAAAGGCTGAGATTTATCTTAGAGAAAGATGGATCTATAAAGAGAAGAAAGATTCAAAATTGATCTTGGTGGATGGATACTTGTAGAGGTCAGACACGTGTGCGACTCAAGAACCTTCAGATCTAGGATCATCGATTGTGGTATATTTCAACCCGCGCAAGGTATTGAGATTCGATCTAAATTTTTTATTTTTTTAGATTATATGTATGTATTAGATATAGGGCTTGGGTAGATATGGTTTAGATCTATTGTATGTGGGATTAAAGGGTTTAACCTAGATATGCTTCTGCTATTTCAAAAATTATTTTGAAATCTATGCATGCAACCCTACTCATTTTTTTTAACACTAATAATATAGCGGATTTTGTTAATAGGTTTAAAAAAAAAGAAGAGACTGATCAGGTAATCATAATCCTCTTACTGACTTCATCAAGTCAGATCAAAAGAATTAGAGGCAAGCCGGTCCAAGGGCACTTAAATCAGTCACACTGATTTTTCTATGTGACATGGGTTAGCTCGAGTCAATGAGTAACCTAATTGAACATAGATTAACCATATTGACCAGATAAGTGAAATTGGTGAGAGAAATATGCCATTATCTCATGTAGATCACAATCTAGGTGAGTAGCTCCCAATTAAAGACCACTGATCAAGACCGCCAAACTTATCTTAAACATCAATCGATTTATCTATTTCAATTCGATCTACCAAAAGGTTCATCTTGGTCTAATCAAAGATATGGACTTTGACCAACTACAACTATTGTGAATTGATCAAGAGAAGAATTGAACCAATCAGAATTAACCATTAATTAGATTTGATCAATCATAGTCTATTATCTGTGTGATTTCTAACCTTATGTCTAATCCAGTTAAATAAACCTAACTCGAGCTAACCCATAAACCCATGATTTATGAAAATGGCCTTTGATCTTTGATTCTCAAATCAAGATCATTTAATTCTCAATTAAGTTTGGGGCTGACATAGGTTGGGATTCGGTATTGAAAATAGTTTCAAAGTTTATAAATATTTATAACTTTTCATACAATTAACTGTCAATTGATTTCAGATCAACATACGATATATCAAATCTAAAATTAATTTTAAGCTCTTTTCGCTGTTTATCTTTATGAGTAATAACCGTAACGCATCCCTATACACCATAAGAGAACCCCATTGAATGGGAGGAGAGGGCCATAAAATCCTACTTTCTCTTATGACCAGATAGCTATGGCGATCTACCCAATCCGACTACTATACTACTCAAAATTAAGATTAATTATTTAGATCTAATCTAAATAATTAAAATTTAGATTTTAAAGCTACATGCACAATATATATGTCATCAGAAACACGGCTTCGATACCACTATTGAAAACCACAGGGGATTCATGCAAGCATTTTAAAACTTTGTAGCAAAATAAATTTAGATTTAAATATTTAATCTATAATGCAAGTATATGATCTGATCACAAAACATCCTATATAAGGATCTATGACATGTACAAATGCATGTAAAAATCTGAAGGATAAAAATAGCATGTCATGCATGAAAACTAGTTAATACAGTAGATCAAATCTACAACTATCAGGGTTCCGAATCCTCTACCTGAGTGCGGATAGAAAAGCACTGCAACTATAGATAAAAATTTGAGGGACTTGCTGGTTGCTCACAGCCGCACAGGATGTCCAGCCTCTACGGATCGCCTACACGAAGACCTTGAACCGATCTGCTTTCCCCAGGAGTGCTAGCTCATGAAGAATGGTCGTGATGTTTGATCTGATTTGATCCTCTTCTGCAATCACCTCAGACCATTTTGAAGTTGAAGATGGATCAATAGAGATTGCTAGATGATGGAGGAATGATAGGGAAGAACCTAGATCTAATCTAGATTTTCCTTTCCCAAATACAATCCAGTGCTAAGGCTGAACTCTCACCAAAGAAGAAACAATTCTCTTGTAATCACATGCCAACACACTGGACACCCATCCCAAAACCTCACACCCCTAAACCCTCGTTTGGCCTCTCTCTTTCTTTGCACTCTTATGGTGGAACAGCTCTTGAGATTAGCACACAAAACAAACTTTTTATTGCTGCCGAACATGAGAGATAGGGATGAGATAAGAGCCCATCATGGTATAAATTCAGACTTCTTTTTGAATTCAAACTCTAATGCCTCTTATCCCCATCGAAAGCTAGATCAAAGAGGGCTGAACAAAAGATCTAGCATGGAAAAAAATCAAGAACAATTCCCTTATTGTCACAAAAACAATACCATCACAAGGGGTTGGCTAGGATTAGATAAGGATGAACTTAGGTTTGAAATTCAAACACGTTTGAATTCAAATCAAAATCATCCTAATCCTATCACTTATGGGCGACAACATGGGGCATTTGCTGCTGGTTTTCTCATGCACAAACTAAATTTATGCATTGGGATTGCCGTGAAAAGAGGAGAGTGGCACAAGGGAAGAAGTCCAATCTCATTAGACTCTTAGACTTAGCTATATGGTTCTTAATTAGATTTCATCCAAAATTTATTTAGATCCAAATAAACCATGATGAACTTAATCTAATTAGGCACCTATAGCCTCAATTAATCCTAATCAAATCAAAGAATTAACTGAGCTATAGTCCTGATCAAATCAGGATTAATTCTCTCTTAGCGATTAGGTCATCTCATAATCTAATCGAATTTGATCTAATTGAATCCAATTCAATTAGACTAGATCTAGAATTTAATGCTTAATCAATTGAGCTAATCAATGATCTAATTACTGACTAATCTATCTAAATTTTACTAACACTTAGCGAATTATATTATTGCAACTATTGCATAGGGTTAATCATCAATCGTATTGATGATTTTAACCTCGAACGATTCTCAATTATCGATCTGCCAATTGATTGAGCAAAAACTTCTAATGTGTGTGATCTCATAGGTTCGAACCTAAGTCGGTAGTACAGAATAGATTTTTGTACTAAGTAAAATGACCATCTAGCAATGAAACCTGTGTTTGGATAGGCCGAATGTATGCAAAGCAACACTCAAAACCTACTGGCATATGATTATCGTATAATCTATCCCTTTGACCCTTAATCCTTAGGATGACTTCAGAGTTAACTATCAATTCTTGGTCAGTGCTTCCTTATTGTGTCTCAACCTAATTGATCCTATGACTGCTCATAAGGACTACCTTAGCTAAGGTTTTACTAAATTGAAATACATTGAGGCATACTCTTCAATATTTGGAGTGGTCAATCCCATCTTGACTCACACATGAACTTCACAAGTAGCAGACTGTGTCCAAAAATTTTTCATCACTGAATTAAAAATTCAGATAGTCTGACACCAAAGCACAGTGGTTGCTTGCAAGTTATCGTGATGATCTTATGTCGGAGGGACACTTATACCCATATCCCTTCAAATTAACTCTTGATGTAGACTGCTCTGAAATTGGTCACGTTTAGAGAGATGTACTCCTATATCTCATTTGTATGCTATACCAGTGTCTCCACACTCCTTGATTAAGAGAACAACCGACCTATATGTCACACAATGACCTACACTTGATGTAGCTATATTCTAGTAATAGCGTATCATTTGATCATGAATATATTTAAAGACTAAACGATAAATCCTTCTTTATCGATTTAAAATAATTCTAATGACTTTATCATAACATAAGAGTTCAATAAAGAAGATGTACAAATTATGATAAAAAATCAAATAATATTTATTAATAATTAATTATATATATTTACATCAATGAGCTCAACCGTCAATTGGCTGACGATTGGCTTTAAGATATAATTTCCAACAGTGTGACCCTATAGGTTCAATTCTACATAATAATGGGATATGTTGTGATCTCCATCAACAATATCATCAAAACTTTTTCGATGGATCAAAACTCTTTTTAATTCAATTAATTAGAATTATTGATCATCGAAATAATTTTAATTGATCTCGAATCCACCAGTGATACTTAGCATTATGTAGTGGCAACCTATCAGAACTAAATAAGAATCTCTAGGTGCAGTTATCGTGTGATTCAGTTCTTTTGTCATGAGTTCCGACAGAATCGAAGTAAATGTAAACTCATCAAATCTCATATCTATCATATGATATATGTTAGATGTATGTCCTAGATGTCAATATGGCTGATACATTGTAATAAAGCTAGGACATAATTTTGTACTTAATATATTGATTTGATCAATAAAGGATAAGTTATTTTCATTCAAGTGTGATGCATCCCTGAATCGTCTATGAAATTAATATTTCGATACATATTCTCAAAGTGTTGAGAATTAGAGATATGTATTTAATTCCTAAATATTTTTGATCATGGTATCATCATGAGGACGGTGATCGATCTAGATAGATCGACAACAGATCACTTCCTTGGGGTAGATGAGTCTCTGGTCTATAGTGTAGAGATACTAAGCGACGAGTGTGGGTAGTTGTTAAAATATAACTAGTACTGAGCATGACTATACGAGAGATCACTTAGATTTCTACTCAATTGTCAGTGATTGTCTCGATGTTGTAGTTGTATGAATAGTCCTTTGATCTACGATGGTACGACTGCTCATAGTGAGGCTACTGGAGGTTGACTGACACATAAATATGATCTCAATGAGCCCTTTTGTAGTAGATATTGGCAATAGTTGGTCCACTGTAGGAGTAGGATGCGCATCAAGATAGAATCCATCGATCTTGATAGAAACTAGTAGTCCTATAGAATTTGGGAGGCTAAGTCTAAGAATCTGTGGCCACAGTAGTGTGATTAATGAAAAGAATTTCATAAACATCACAATTAGACTTGAGCTGATCGAATCTATTATATGACTAATGATGAGATTTAATGATTTATCCATGATCTGCCATCTAGTCGAGACTCACGATAGAGGGACTGAATCATACATTAACTATCATACTAGTAGGTGTCACTAGTGGATTGTGAGAACTCACTAGGGTTGCTCAGGATCGACAATCCTTGATGAGTTAAAGTGGAATTGTTCTGACCTATTGAAAAGAGTTTCAATGATACAATGATAGAGATCATTATATATCTTACTACCAAATAGAACTGAACCTATGGGGTCATACAACAAAGAGATTAGATTTGGAATAAGTAATTGAGCTTATGAAGTCTCAATTGGGTTTAGAGAAACCGTATTGGGTTCAGGATAACCTTGCTAGGACATCGTTGAATCCAACTTTTCCTTTATATTTGAATTTTTTATTTGATAAGATTAATTCAAACTTAATTACTTGCTAATAACCTAAATGAATTAGATTTATTGGGCTTCAATTGTTGGATGCCTAAGATTTTGGATCAAATGAATTAAGGGAGTAAGTCCTTAATTAATTTCTTAATAGTTTCTTTAGGCACCACTTGATTTGATCAAGTTGGGCATGTGCATTTATTAGAGGGCATGTGGATCCATTATAGAGCATCCCTACAGTACAAAGTGGGTATGTTTTATGGGTGCAAGGGCTCCAATAGTTGGCACCTAATTGATTTCCTAAAGGAAGTCAAATAACTAAAGGTATAAGGAACCTAATGCAAGTAGGATTTGTATTAAGCGGTTGTTGGTTTTGAATAAGATTCAAAACTTATGCCTATTTGAAGGAGCCTCCCCTAAGGTCCCTAGATACTTCAACTAGGAGCCCCACACCCCTGTAGGAGAGCCCCACGTCCCTCTTTTCTTCTTCTCCCCTCTCTTCTCCCTTGGAGGTCCAACGTCCCACACCTTGGACGTCCTGCATCTTCACGCCCAAAAGGGGTTTGGGCATTCCACTTGATTACTGGTTTCTAGTCCCTAGTTGCTTCATAATCTATGGAAGAAAAAGCAAGAGAAGAAGAGAAGAAAAAGATCAAAAAAATGATCAAAGAGTTAATCACTATCCAAGCTTCATTCAGATTTGTAGGCTAATTTTTTTTAGAGAAAAAATTAATTTTAAGAGAACTATTTCAGGCTGATCCTGAGTGGATACCCATAGAGGTCGGACACTTGCACGGCAAAGAAAGAGCCTCTTCTCTTCCATATCTAGATTTGAAGAAAGAATTTGCGAAAAAGGTACGTGATTCGATCACATAATCAATTTCAGCATCTGTTCAATTTCAGCATATAAAGTAGATCCTAGTAGTTTATGTTTAATGCATGCATGATATAGATTAAAAGAAATTTTAATCTTCTATTTCGCTGCTATGTTTAGAAAAAAATTTTGAAATATACATGCATGATCCGACCTAGAAATTCCAACAGTGATACCAAAGCCACGGGTTTCATATGCATGAAATTGACATACATGCTTTGAAAAGAGTTTCAAAATCTGATTTTTCTTAATACATGAGATATATGATGAATATTTAAATCTAAATTTATTTAGTTTAATTATAAAACATATAGTTGATATGCGAAAATATGTATAGACCTGAATTTTATTCCAGAACAATTTCTAATTCATAATTATGTGATATGTAGATGCATGCATAAATCTAAAATTTTATTTGACCTAATTTATGATTCATATATGAGATATATGATTGCATATTTAGGTCACAAAATTATTTTAATATGATTCATGATTTGTATATAAGACATATGATATCATGTATTGATCTAAATTTTTGCTTAGATCTGAATTTTACATACATATATGAGATATATATTTATATGTTAAATCTAAAAATTATTTTCATGATTTAAAACTTATCTTTCATGCAATGAATTTTGATCTAAAATTTAGTTTTAGAATCTGAAATTTGTATTTATGTATGAGAGTTTTGGTTATGAAAAATCAAAATTAGGTCATGTAATTAGATTGCATCTAGGGTTTTTGATTTGAACATTATGATGTTAATCCAATTAAGTAATTGATCAAATCGAGTCAAGTGTTGATTGAGATTAGATTAATTAAGTAATATGATCAATTGTTGTTGATCAAATCGATTGAATACCATACGTAGAATCGATTAACCTAAAACCTAATTTGGCTCAATGGCTTAAGCCTAATTCGCTTGAGTTAGCCTATTTGGACCAATTGACCTATTGGTGTTTAAGGCAAGTAATTGAGAGGAGATTATTTAATTGGTTTCGTTAGCTGATTAGGCTAATTTATTAATGTTTAAGGAAGTAATGGAGAGACCCCACCGATCTCGACTTATCTGGCTAATTTGAAAGATTGAGTCCTGAATAAGATTGCTTAGTATTTGGTTTAGCCCATACTAATTAGATTAATTATATAATGACTGATTAGATGAGATCTAAATCTAAACCTTCCACAAATATTAAGTTCTAGGTCTTCCATCATTGTAGATGTGCGGGCATGCTACTGGTGTTGATTGTTCTCGACTGGTTACAGTGGTTCAGTTGCATCGGAATACGCAACTACTCTATTAGCAAAGAGTTGCTCCAAGGTGAGGATAGGGTTGGGCCCAATAACTGTTAGGTGAGGGACCCAATAACGGCCTTACACCTGCTTGTGAATGGTGGATCGGGCTTAAGGAGTATGGTCAATAACTGTAAGTGAGCCCACATGACTTAGAGATCAAGTTGCTACAACATGCTTAGAGAAGTATCTGGACAAAGAGTTATCCATGCATCGGTGTGCATGTTACCAATAACTGTTAGATGAGGTACATGGCATCAGTGAGACCACAGCACCCACTAGGAATCTTTTTGTCGTATTAGAATTTTCGTTTCCCACCCAGAGTGTGGAGGGATCCGAAAAATTAGTGGAGTCATTATTTGCATCTTCAAATCCCTAGAAGTAAATATAACTTTAAAGTACAAAAGTCTAACTTGAATCTCTACTCTCATAGTTAAATAATATCAGTCTCAAACCCTCTAGCCCACATCCTTGAGACTGTTTGACCAGAACAAATTATAAAAACTGGCTAAGAAACCTCAGGATTATCCTGACTTCAAAAAAACTAGGTCATGTACTTGATCAGGAACCCATAGTGTTACCAAACTATCCTACTGCTGAGCAAAGAGCTACTATTGAAAAGTGGATGGATGAAGACAGTCAGGACAAGTGTTATGTGCTGGCATCCATGTCAAATGAGTTGCAGAGTCAGCATGAGTATATGCCCACTACCAGGGCTATGATCACTCACCTATAAGAGTTGTATGGTGAGCAGAGTCGTACAGCACACTTCGAAGTATCCAAAAGACTCTTCAATTTGAAGATGCATGAAGGGCAGTTAGTCCATGAGCACTGTATGATAGTGATCAAGGATATTAAGGAGCCTTGAGAAGCTCAGGCTTGATATGCAAAAGAAATTGC
>KE505760.1:153835-167556 GCA_000441515.1 Elaeis oleifera
GTTTGTCACTATGGAAGGAACTTTAAGAGTTCAAGAGGCACTGTTCTCGCTGTGGAGTGGATTTCTTCCGATAGAAAGTCTAGTTGGAAGAAGAAGACTAAATCTGCTAAGAAGTAGAAGAAAGAGAGCAAGCCAAAGAAGGACGTTCTAAAGAAGACTAAAGCAAAAGGAAAGTGTTTCCACTGTGATGCTGAAGGCCACTAGAGGAGGAACTATCCACTCTACCTGGAGAGCCTAAAGACCAAGAAGGGTGATAAACCTTCAGAAGGTATGCTTGTAATTAAATCTAACCTTATAGTTTCTTCTACTTCTAGTTGAATATTGGACTCTGGTTCGAGTGCTCATATATGTACCTTAATGTAGAGGAGGTTGAGGAAAGGTGACATGATCCTTCGGATCAATAATGGAGCAAAAGTTACTGCAGAAGCCATCGGTAAAGGACTGTTATTTGTTTCTGTAGCTAGTCGAAATTTAATTTCTATATCTGTGCTAGCACAAGATGATTTTGAATTTAATTTCAATAAAGACTTTTATTTATTATTATGAATAAATTGGTTACACGAGGTCTTTTAATTGATAGTTTATATCACTTGCATGTTGATGCAAATATGAATTTGAACGAGCAAATAGTGAGTGCCGTAGGTCAAAAAGACCCAAAGATGAAATTAACTAGAAATACTTGTGGCATCATAGACTAGGCCATATTGGAGAGAGTAAGATAAACAAATTGGAAAAGGATGAGATCCTTGGCTCTCTTCATCCAGAGTCGTATCCAGCCTGTGAATCTTGCCTTCGAGAAAAAATGACAAGTTACCCTTTATAGAATATGACGAAAGGGCTACTGAGTTACTTGCCCTGGTACACACTAATGTGTGTGGGTCATTTGATGTACAAGTTAGGGGTGGTTATAGCTACTTCATTACTTTTATCGATGATCTGTCTAGGTACGGGTATGTGTATCTGATGAAACACAAATCTGAAGCTTTTGAAAAGTTCAAGGAATTCAGAAGTGAAGTAGAAAACAAACTAGTAAACCCATTAAGATTCTTCAATCTGATTGAAGAGGTGAATACCTTAGTCAGAAATTTTTGAGATATCTTAAAGACAATGGCATAGTCTCTTAATGGACTCCTCCTGAAACACCTCAACTCAATGGGGTATCCGAAACGAGGAATAGGATCCTATTAGATATGATCAGATCCATGATGAGCTTCACTGATCTACCCTTATATCTTTGGAGATATATCTTATTAACTACCATTCACTTATTGAATAGGATTTCATTAAAATCCATTTCTACCACACCGTATGAGATATGGTACGGTAAGAAGTTGAGTCTAGGTCATGTTAAGACTCAAGGATGTCCGGCCTATGTTAAGAGACAGATGGTTGATAAATTAAAGGATAGATCTGTAATAGCTTATTTCATAGGATATCCAAAAGAATCAATGGGATACTACTTCTACTTTTCATAAGATCGTAATGTAATTGTGAGTCAGAATGCTATATTTCTTAAAAATAGTTTATCCAGGATGGTGGCAGTGAGAGGTTAGTTAAGCTCGAAGAGGTCTCTGAAAAGCAAAGAGCTATAGATCCTCAGGAACCTATTATTCATGAGCCAGTAGTTGATATTCCTCTACCACCTCGTAGATCTAGTAGGATCTCCCGACCTCTTGAAAGGTACATGTATGCTTATGAAGGAAGAAAAAAAATATTCCTTATGCGAGATAAGGATCATGGTGATGATCCTAATACCTTTGACAAGGCAATGTCTGATATCGATTTTGAAAAATGGTTAGATGCAATGAAATCAAAAATTGATTCGATGTATTCAAACCAAGTATGGACTTTAGTGGATCCACTGAAGGGTATAGTACCCATTGGGTGTAAATGGATCTACAAAAAAAAAGAGATACTGATAGTAAGGTAGAGACCTATAAAGCTAGGCTTGTGGCAAAAGGTTATAGCCAGCGCAAGGGCATTGACTATCAAGAAATCTTTTCGCCTGTAGCCATGCTAAAATCCATCCGCACTTTACTTGCTATTAATGCATGTTATGATTATGAAATCTGATAGATAGATATGAAATTATTTTCTAAATGGATATCTTGAGAAAATATCTATACGGAGCAGCCTTTAGGTTTCACATCTGATGATGATAATTACAGAGTCTGCAAGCTGCAAAGGTCCATATACAGATTAAAGCAAACTGCTCAGAGTTGGAATCATCATTTTGATTATGCGATCAAATTGTTTGATTTCATCAAGAACGAAGAGGAACTTTGTATATACAAAGGGTTAATGGGAGTGCAATAACATTCCTCGTATTGCACGTGGATGATATTCTCCTCATTGAGAATGATATTCCCATATTGACCATGGTCAAAAGATGGTTGACCAAGAAATTCTCCATGAAAGACTTAAGGGAAGCATCCTATATTCTTGAAATAAAGGTCTACAGGGATAGATCTAAAAAGATGCTAGGCCTATCACAAAAGCTGTACATAGAGAAGGTGCTGAAAAAGTTCAGCATAGAAAACTCTAAAAGAAGACTTTTACCTCTTAGGCATGGTATTAATCTTTCCAAGACGATGTGTCCGACCACATCTGAGGAAGTTCAGTGCATGAGTAGGATTCCTTATTCCTCAGCTATAGGGAGTCTCATGTATGTCATGTTGTATACTCGACCTGATATTGCCCTTACTGTGAGTGTCACAAGCAGATATCAGTCGAATCCAGGTGAGAAGTACTGGATAGCTGTGAAGAACATTCTTAAGTACTTGAGAAGAATTAAAGATTTATTCTTGGTCTTTGGAAGAGGTTCTGAGTTACGAGTTGAGGGGTATACTGATTCAGACTTCATATCTGATCTTGATGATAGAAAGTCTCCATCAGGATATATGTTCATTTGCAATGGTAGTGCAGTCAGTTGGAAGAGTTTCAAATAATCCATCATAGTGGATTTGACCACAGAGGCTGAATATGTCACTGCTTCGAATGCTGCAAAAAAAGGCTTTTGGTTCAAATTCAGATTTCTTTTTGAATTCAAACTCTAACGCCTCTTATCCCCATCCAAAGCCAAATCAGGGTTGGCCGAACAAAGATTTCTAGCATGGAAAAAAATCGAGAACAATTCCCTTATTGTCGCAAAAGATAATACCATCACAATGGGTTGGCTAGGATTAGATAAGGATTAACTTAGGTTTTGAAATTCAAACACGTTTGAATTCAAATCAAAATCATCCTAATCCTATCACTTATGTGCGATAACATGGGGCATTTGCTACTGGTTTTCTCATGCACAAACTAAATCTACGTGTTGGGATTGGTGTGAAGAGAGGAGAGTGACGCAAGGGATGAAGTCCAATCTCATTGGACTCTTAGACTTAGCTATATGGTTCTTAATTAGGTTCATCCAACCTAATTTATTTAGATCCAAATAGACCATTATGAACCTAATTTAATTAGGCTCTTATAGCCTCAATTAATCCTGATCAAATCAAAGAATTAACTAAGCCATAGTCCTGATCAAATCAGGATTAATTCTCTCTTAGCGATTAGGTCAGCTCATAATCTAATCGGGTTTGATCTAATTGAATCCAATTCAATTAGACTTGATCTAGACTTTAATGCTCAATCAATTGAGCTAATCAATGATTTAATTGCTGACTAATCCACCTAAATTTACTAACACTTAGCAAATTATATTATTGCAACTATTGCATAGGGTTAATCACCAATCGTATTGATGATTATAATCTCGAACGATTCTCAATCGTCGATCTGCCAATTGATTGGAGAAAATTTCTAATGTGTATGACCCCATAGGTTTGAACCTAAGTCGGTAGTACAGGAATAGATTTCTGTACTAAGTGAAATGACCATCTAGTAATGGAACCCGATGATCGGATAGACCGAATGTATGCAAAGCAAATTAGACCATCTAGTACAGGAATACTCAAAACCTACTGGCATATAGTTATTGTATAATTCATCCCTTTGACCCTTGATGCTTAGGATGACTTTAGAGTTAAATATCAACTTTGATCAGTGCATTCTTATTGTGTCTCAACCTAATTAATCTTATGACTCCTCACAAGGACTACTCTAGCCAAGGTTTTGCTAAATTGAAATATATTGAGGCATACTCTCCAATGATTTGGAGTGATCAATCCCATCTTGACTCACATACGAACATCACAAGTAGTTGGCTGTGCCTAAAAATCTTCTATCACTGAATTAAAATTTAGATAGTCCGATACCAAAGCACAGTAGTTGTTTGCAAGTTACTGTGGTGATCTCAGATCGGAGGGACACTTATACCCATATCCTTTTAGAGTAACTCTTGACAGTAGTGTGCTCCGAAATTGATTGCGTTCAGTGAGATATACTCCTATATCTTTTCTGCATGCCATACCAGCATCTCTACACTCCTTGGTTAAGAGAACAACCAACCTATGTATCACACAATGACCTACACTTGATGTAGCTATCATCCTAGTAATAGCGTATTGTTTGATCGTGAATAGATTTAAGGACTAAATGATAAATTCTTCTTTATCGATTTAAATAATCCTAAGGACTTCATCACAACATAGAAATTTAATAAAGAAGATATACAAATTATGATGAAAAAGTCAAATAATATTTATTAATAATTAATTCATATATATTTATATCAATGAGTTCAACCGTCAACAGACTGATGATTGATTTGGGATACAATTTCTAACAGTGTGACCCCATAGGTTCAATTCTGCATGGTAATAGGATATGTTATGATCTCCATCAGCAATATCATCAAAAAATTTTGATGGATCAAAACTCTTTTCAATTCAGTCAATTAGAATTATCGATTATCAAAATAATTCTAATTAGTCCCTAATCTAGTAGTGATACTTAGCAGTATGTAGTGGCAACCCATCAGAACTAAATAAGAACTTCTAGGTGCAGTTACCGTATGATTCAGTTCTTCTATCATGAGTTCTGACAGAGTCGAGGTAAAGGTAAACTCATTAAACTTCATATCTGTCATATAATATATGTTAGATATATGTCCTAGAAGCCAATATGGCTGACACATTGTAATAAAGCTAGAATATAATTTTATACCTAATATATTGATTTGATTAATAAAAGACAAGTTTATTTTCATTCAAGTGTGATGTATCTTTGAATCGTCCATGAATTAATATTTCGATACATATTCTGAAAGTATTGAGAATTAGAGACATATATTTAATTTTTAAATACTTTCGATCATAATATCGTCAGTGATTGTCTCGATGCTGTAGTTGTGTGAATCATCTTTTGATCTGTGATGGTATGATTGTTCACAGTGAGGCTACTGGAGTTTGACTGGCATATAAACATGGTCTCAATGAGCCCTTGCAGTGGATGTTGGCGATAGTTGATCCACTATAGGAGTAGAGTGCACATCAAGATGGAATCTATCGATCTTGATAGAAAGGAGTAATTCTATGAGATTTGAGAGGCTAAGTCTGATATTCTATAGCCACAGTAGTATGATTGATGGAAAGAGTTTTCATGAGCATCACAATTGGACTTGAGCTGATCGAATTTATCATATGACTGATGATGAGATTTGACGATTTATCCATGACTTGCCATCTAGTCGAGACTCATGATAGAGGGATTGAATCACACGTTAACTACATCTTGAGGTTCGTTTTCGATTCTACAGGGTTGTCACTACATACTACTAGATGTCACTGATGAATTATGAGAGCTCACTAGGGTTACTCAAGATCGACAATCCTTGATGAGTTAGAGCGAAATTATTCCGACCTATTGAAAAGAGTTTCAATGATATAATGATAGAGATCATTGTATATCTCACTACCTGATAGAATTGAACCTATAGGATCATACAATAAAAGGATTAGATCTGGAATATGTAATTGGACTTATGAAATCTCAATTGGGTTTAGAGAAACCCTATTCAGTTCAGGATAACCTTGCTAGCACATGGTTGGACCTAATTTTTCTTTACATTTAAATTTTTATTTGATAAGATTAATTTAAACATAATTATCTACTAATAATCTAAAAATTAAATTCATTGGGCTCCAATTGTTGGGTGCCTAAGATTTTGGATCAAATGAATTATGGGTGCAAGTCGTTAATTAATTTTCTTGATAGTTTTCTTTGGGCGCCACTTGATTTGATCAAGTTGGATGTGTCCATTCATTAGAGGGCGTGTGGATCCATTATGAGGCATCCCTAGGGTGCAAAGTGGGATGTATTTTTATGGGTGCAAGTGCACCAATAGTTGGTGCCTAATTGATTTTCTAAAGGAAGTCAAATAACTAAAGGTATAAGGAAACCTAATGCAAGTAGGACTTGTATTAAGTGGTTGTTTGATTTTGAATAGGATTCAAACCTTATACCTATTTAAAGGGACCTCCCCTAAGGTTCCTAGACACTTCAACCGGTAGCCCCACACTCCCTTAGGAGAGCCCATGCCCCTCTTTTCTTCTCCCTCTCTTCTCCCTTGAAGGTCCAACGTCCCACACCTTGGACATCCTCCATCTTCACACCCAAAAGGGGTTTGGGTGTTCCACTTGATTGTTGGTTTTAGTCTCTGGTTGCTTCATAATCTAAGGAAGAAAAGTAAGAGAAGAAGAGAAGAAAAAGATCAAGAAAAGGATCAAAGAGTTGATCGCGATCCCGACTTCATTCAGATTCGCAGGCTAATTTTCTTAGAGAAGAAAAATTAATTTTAAGAGGACTGTTCCAAACTGATCCTGAGTGAATACCTACAGAAGCCGAACACTTGCGTGGCTAAGAGAGAGCCTCTTCTCTTCTTGATCTAGATTTGAAGAAAGAAATTATGAAAAAGGCATGTGATTCGATCACATGATCAATTTCAGTATATGAAGTAGATCCTAGTAGTTTATGTTTATGCATGCATGATATAAATTAAAGAAATTTTAATCTTCTATTCTACTGCTATGTTTAGAAAAAAATTTTGAAACATATATGCATGCCCCGACCTAGAAATTCTAATAATATAATCATTCAATTCGAGTCTGATATGAAATCTAATAGAAATTCTTTCTATCTTTTATATTGCATGGCCATAGACTTATGGACTCAATCTCATAATCTATATAGGACAACTCCTCTATCGAGGTCGACAGATCCCATCTTGGTATAATCTAATTCCTACAATGAACATACTGCTGCCAATATACACCTCAAGGCTCTGTATCGCTGGAAGATCAAGTTATGGTGTAGTCAAACTATAGCACTCTCATGGTGAACTACCGATGTACATCAGATTAGATAACTAATTCACACAATCGTAGCTATGAACAAGTCACGATGAGAAGGTAGAAATTCTTGTGACTGATCGTGATAGGTCATGCTCAGTACCCTTATTCTTAACAAATATTTGTACTTTCACTCTGGTGTCTCCACATTATAGATTCAAAACTCATTTATCCAAAGGAAGTAATCATACATCAATCTTTCAGATCAATCACCATCCTCGTGATGATCCTACGATCGGGAGCAGTTTATGAGTTAACTAAGATTAGCATATATCTCAAATTCTCAACTCTTGAAAATATATATTATTATATTCATTAACTCAATGGATGATTCACAGATGCTATAAACATAATGTAAATGAAAATAATTCAATTTTATTAATATCAAAATTAATTTGCAAAATATGCCCTTAAGAGTGTTTTATAAGTGTCAGCCAATCTAGCTCTTAGAGCATACATCTAACAAACTCCGACTTGCACTAAAGTCAATTGGCTACAAATCTAAGTCTCATCTTCTCAAGGTGGGCTTCCGTCTTTTGCTGGCTCAATTGCTTCGTCAGTGGGTTAGCCACGTTGTCTACAATGTCTACTTTCTTCACCTTGATGTATCCTTTCTCGAGATAATCATGGATGAGGTGGAACTGCCGCTCGATGTGCTTGGATTTCTGATGAGATCTTGGCTCCTTAGCTAAGGCTATGGCACCGTTGTTATCGTAGTAGAGTAGGATAGCTTCTGATGGCATCACACCTAGCTTTGTAATAAACTTCTTAAACTAGAACACCTCCTTCATAACCTCTGACGTGGCGATATATTCTACTTTCATGGTGAAGTGTACAATCACAGTCTGTTTGAAACTCTTCCAGTTGGCAACGCCACCATTATACAAGACAATGCTTCCCAATGTCGACAGTATCAGACATGAAGTCTAAATCAGTATACCCCTGTACTTCGAGTTCTCCATTTTCAAAGATCAGAATAAATCCTGAGTCCTTCTCAAGTACTTAAGGATACATTTCACAGAAGTCTAATGATCTTCGTCTGGATTCGACTGATATCTATATGTGACACTCACAGAATAAGCGATATCAGGTCATGTATAAAGTATGACATACATGAGACTCCCTATAGCCGAAACATAAGAGATCTTGCTGATCAATTTAATCTCTTCTGATGTATTGGGGTACATTTTCTTAGAGAGATGAAAGTCATGTTTGAAGGGTACTAGACCCTTCTTGGAGTTCTCTATGCTGAACCTTTTCAGCACCTTCTCAATGTATATCTTCTGTGACAATCCTAGCATCCTCTTAGGTCATCTTTATAGACCTTGATCCCCAAAATGAAGGATGCCTCTTCTAGATCTTTCATAAAAATTTTAGACAACCAAATCTTGACCGAGATCAACATGAAAATATCATTTTCAATCAGGAGAATGTCATCCACATACAATATGAGAAAAGTGACAGCATACCTATTGACCTTTCTGAACACACATAGCTTGTCCTCATTCTTGATGAAATCAAACGATTTGATTACATCATTGAAACAAGCATTCTAGCTTTGAGATGCTTGCTTTAGTCCATAAATAGACTTTTACAGTTTGCAAACCTTGTGATCATCATCACCGGAAGTGAAACCAAGCAGCTCTTCCATATAGATATCTTCTTCAGGATATCCATTCAAGAATGCTATTTTCACACCCATTTACCATATTTCATAATCAAAATATGCTGTAGTGGCAAGTAGTGTGCGAATGGACTTAAGTATGGCTACGGGCGAAAAGGTTTTCTTATAGTCAATACCTTCATGCTGACTATATCCTTTCACCACGAGCCTAGCCTTAAAGATCTTACCTTCCATCTGCACCTATCTTTCTCTTGAAGATCCATTTACACCAAATAGGTACAATACCTTCAGGTGGATCTACCAAGGTCCAGACTTGGTTTGAGTGCCTTGAGTCAATTTCTGACTTCATTGCCTCTAACCACTTCTCGGAGTCGATATCTGATATCGTCTTGTTGTAGGTCTTGAGATCATCTACATGTATCCTATTTTTTTGAGAAACATTTCTTCTATATCCTCTGAGATAATACCTAAGTACTTCTCAGGAGGATGAGAAATCCTACTAGACTTACGAGGTGGAGGAGGAAGTGTATGGATCGGCTCCGACTAAATGGGTTCCTCGAATTCCAAAGCTCGTTACTCTTCAGAGACTTTCTCCTCGGGCCTAATCTGTCTTCCCATGCCTCCATCTTGAATAATCTATTTTTCCAAAAAGACTGCATGTCAACTCACAATCACATTATGATCTTTCGGAAGATAGAAATAACATCCAAATGCTTCTTTAGGATATCCAATAAAATGAGCTCTAAGTGACTTGATTTCTAACTTGTCCAACTGTAGCTGTTTGACATGGGCTGGACAACCTTAAATTTTGAGATGACTCAAACTCGATTTCTTGCCATGCCATATCTCATATGGTGTGATAGGAA
This sequence comes from Elaeis oleifera, assembly GCA_000441515.1. Lineage (NCBI taxonomy): Eukaryota > Viridiplantae > Streptophyta > Magnoliopsida > Arecales > Arecaceae > Elaeis > Elaeis oleifera. The sequence continues at coordinate 163,621 of KE505760.1, forward strand.
TGATTTTAGATGGAACCCTATTCAGTATATATATGGCAGTCAAAATATAATATCCTCAAAGAAAATTAGAAAGGTCTATGAAACTCATCATGGAACGGATCATATCTAATAACGTTCAATGTCTCCGTTCTAAAATCCCATTGTGTTGAGATGTTCCAGACAGAGTCCACTGTGAGATAATTCCATGTTCCTTGAGATAATTCAGAAACTGTCCACTAAGGTATTCACCTGATTGAAGTGCCTCAAGGGGCTTTTCAATTTATTTTTTATTTCATGTCTGAAGTTCTTGAACTTTTCAAAGACCTCACACTTGTGATACATAGGTACACATACACATACCATGAAAAATCATTGGTAAAGATAATGAAGTAGACAAAATCTCTTCTAGTCAATACATCGAATGGGCTGCAAACATCAGAATACACCAGAGTAAGTAACTTTGTGGTCCTTTCTTCATGTCTCACAAAGGACAACTTAATCATTTTGCCTTGAAGGCATGATTCATAGATCGGATATGACACAAAAGTCAACAGACTCAATAGTTCAATTTTCTCTGATCTGTTAATCCTGTCTTCTGCAATGTGACCTAGCCTTAGGTGCCATAAGTGCTTTTATTTACATCATCTCTAGAACATTTAGAGCCTATAGTGCTCATATTTTGCTCGACATAATTAACAGATACATCAACATATAACTGAAAAAGACTATTGATAAGGAAACTATTTTCAACTTTATTATTTCTTAAATAAATAGTATAGTAGTCCTTAAAGAAACTAATTACATAGTCTTCCTACGTTAAACAAGATACAGAAATCAGATTCTACTCGTGATAGGTACAAAGTAATAGTTTCTCAAAATCAAAACATTCTCCGATGATAATCACAAAAGATAGGTTTTCACAACCACAGCAGCAATTTTTACTCCATTTTTTATACGTAAGATCATTTCTCCATCCCTCAGTCTCCTGCTATCCTCAAGACTCTGCAAAAAAATATACAAATGAGCACTAGATCTAGAGTCAAAACCTAACTGGATGCAGAAAAACTATCAGATTTATTCTATGATAAGCATACCTCCAGAAGGTCCACCTTTCTTCTTCTTTAACATTGCCAGATAAGCAAGATAGTTCTGCTTCCAGTGGTTGTCAGTGTTACAGTGGAAATACTTCCTTTTTCGACAGCCTTCTTCTTCGGGCTACCTTCTTCTCCTTCTTCTTGTTCTCTACCTTCTGCTTCTTCACGGACTTTTTCTTCTTCCCAGTAGACTTTTTCTTGGAAGAAATCCACTCCATAAAAGCATAGAGCCCCTTGAACTCTTCAAGGTTTCCTCTATTGAAACTAGCATATTGACCAGCTCGTAGATGGTGTACTAGATCTTATTCATATGAAAGTTTATAATAAACTATCCATATGAATTAGTCAAAGACTATAGAATTAGATCAACCTGTAAGTCCTTATCCATGGACATCCTGAGCTTCTCAAGCTCCTCAAGGTTCTTGATCATTGTCAAACAATGATCGTAGACCGATTGTCCATCATGCATCTTCACTTTGAAGAGTCGCTTGGGCACTTCGTAGCAAGCTACGTGGCTATGTTCACCATACAACTCTTATAGGTGAGTTAGCATCTACCTGGCAGTAGTCATGTCCTCATGTTGGCATTGCAATTCATTAGACATTGACACCAACATGTGGCACCAAACTTTGTTATCATTGTCCAACCACTTCTCATGCGATGCTCTCTGATCAGTGATCGGATAAGCTGGTAAAGGGGATGGTCTTAGTTGAGGACATAAACCAATTTTTTGGAACTCAAAATGATTTTAAGTTTCGGAGCCAATCCTTAAAATTTGGTCCAGTCAACCTATTGGTTTCTAAGATTCTGGCTAGGAGATTAGAAGCAGACATGGTTCCTACAAAGAGTCAAATTTTCAGTTAGATTTTATAATTGACTTAACCAATTTATTTAAAATTTATTTTAAATAATTAGGGCTTCTATTATTTTTTGGTTCCCCACACTCTCTTGGAAGAGAAGCAAGATCTCTATAATAAAAAGTCTTAAGTGGGTGCTACAGTCTCACCAATTGACTCACTACCTCACCTAACAGTTATTGGTATTGGGTCAATTGATAAGTGGACAACTCTTGTCCAGTGTTTCTCCAAACATGTTGCAGCCAACTTCGGTCTCTAATTCATGAGCTTCATCGTGTCCAAAATATTGGCCCACTCCTTAATTAAGTCAGACCCATCGTTTGAACGAAATAGATCCATCATTAGGACTCTCACCATATCCGAAATATTGAGCCCAACCTCATCTCTAATTCGCAGCATCTCATACCTAATAGTCATAGTTGCATCTTCCTGGTGCAACTGAACCACTGTATCCAACCGCAAACAATCAACCTGGAGAAGGACCCGCATAATTACAACGATGGAAGACTGCTAAACTTAATATTTTATCAAGAAATTTGGTTCAGATCTTATCCTTAGTCATAATAGTTATGACTAACCTAGTGGCATGGACTAGCTTGAGTTCAACAAGTTGACCTAATACAAAAACTAATCTTCCAAAATGGTCAAGTAAATCAAGATCTGTGGGGGTCACTCTGTTACTTTTGTTGGACACCAATGAATTGGCCAAGTCAGATAATAGAACCAATTAAAGAACCACCATCTATGTATTTATCTGAAACATCAAATTGGTTGATTAGAATCGATTAGGTTAACCTATTGACTCGGGCTCAAACCACTGAGCCGAATTGAAAGAATAGTGCCCTACAAACCAATCGCATGGTGATGCGATGGGATATTTCTTTATTATCTTCCTATTCATTTGCATGATATTAGTTATTTATTTATATGAGGTATTATATTTTATCATTTGCTGCATCATATTTATATGATTATGATAAATCCTATAGATTAGGGTAATAATTTTAGGGCCATGATGAGATCATGCCAGTGAGACCTAAAATCTTGATAGTCTAAATCTAAATTATTCTCAGTCATTGGATCATCGAGTCAGGGATTGATGACTCCGATAAAACTAGTACATCTTATGTATGCTCAATGGAGAGGGTGGTTGATCTCATAACCACTTATGTAGTGACACTAATACAAGGTTGTAGGTGCTTATTAGAGAATGAGTTTACTGAACAGACCTGCAGAAAGAATATCTGATGGAGCCTTACAGCATGTCAACAGATGGTTCTTCAGTGGGAGTGGTGCATTTGATCTTTTGACCTGAGATCATCATGATACCTTGTGTGCATAGACTCTTACTTTGGTTTATTCCCTAGCACACCACTTGAGGTGTGTGTGGGATATTTTAGATATGGCAAAGTGTGCATGGAGGTTGTGGGTGGTCAACAAAGAATCGGTCACTCCTTGTAAGAGGAGAAAATATCTCATGTGATCTCATAGGATGGTGACTCTAAGAGTCTCTGGCCAGAGCAGGGATGAACAGTAGAAATGATTTCTATTGGTTCATCAACTGAGTCATCATCATCTGATCGAGATATATATGGTTAGATATTTGGGTTTGATATATTTCCACACCCATAGCTTTTCTAGGATGTTTTGTGATCGAAGGATTGAATTGCATAGTAACTAGCCACGGAAGGATAATTTTGGTATTTCCATCAAATTTTAAATCTTTTGGATAGTCATGACACGTTGCTAGATATCAATCTTGACTTGTGAACTCATCGAAATTAAAAGAGGTTAATTCTAAAATCAATTAGAAAGAGTCCTAGTTGATTGGAACTCTTGAGCTAACCTAATCCAATCAGATTAGGGTTACATCGAGAGTTTGGATCCACTGCTGGCTAGATTTGGAACCCAATGGGTCATACATAATAGAGATTTGATCTTAATCCATTCAATTTGAATTTATTGTAAATTCAATGGGTTAATTGAATTGCTAGCATATGAATTAA
>KE505760.1:204545-215994 GCA_000441515.1 Elaeis oleifera
AAGCTTCACGTAGTAAGGCTTAAGTTGGAGGAAGGAGATCTAGGGGTCAAAAGTTAATCTTCCTATTCAATGGATGGGATGGAGGTGTAGATACATCCTATTATCGAATGGGACATGTAGAAATAATCCGTTCAAGAATCGGAGGAGTATATCGAAATATTCTCTCTATGCCGATTTAGTCTTGAGACTGAAGGGAAGGATACTAGAGGGTCAAAATTCAATCTAACTATCGATGGATGGGCTAGAGATATCTATAGCTTCGTATCATCAAATAAATATATAGGAATAATTTATTCGAGAATTAAAGAAATATATCAAAATATATCCATCTGTCCTAGTTTAGGCTTAAAATGGGAGGGAGGGAGTATCCAGATGGTCAAAATACAACTTAACCATCTAATGAAGTACTGGCTTGGGGCATCTATAGCTCTGTATCATCGAATGAAATATATAAGAACAATCCATTCGAGAATCGAAGCAGTATATTAAAATATATTCCTTCAAAATGGTTTAGATTTGAGGCATATTAATTACGATAGTTTTATAGTTTCAATTAATTTAGTTCTAAAATTATTAATAATATTATAGTTTTTTTCATTATAGGATGCTGGAACATCCGGTTCTCATCCATCTACTGTTGTAGAGGATGTACAAGAGCAAGAGCAGTTGTAGAAGTAGGGGACAATTTTTGTTGATTTTTTGTTTACTTTTGATATATTATATTTGAAATTTGAGCAGTATTATTTATACAATTTAATTTAATTAATATATAATACTAATTTTTATTCATGATAGTGATAGTTAATTGTTAGTTGGTATAATGTTCGTAATATAATTGCATGTTAATAAATTATAATAGATTTTAATAAATATAATTATTAAAATAATTTTAAAATATATATATATATATATAATTATTAGCGATGGCTTAGTGACAGAAGTGCCGTCGCTAAAAGTATTAGTGACGGCTTATTAGCAATGAAAAACTGTCGCTATTATTTTTTAAATTTCTTAATTTCGAATCTAAAAAATATTAGCAACGGATTGCCGTCGCTAAAAGCCATCACTAATAAGATTATTAGTGATGGCTCCTTTGTCATCACTAATAAGATCATTTAGTATCAGAGTTCTTTTCGACGACCTATAAATGACAATCTTATGTCACTAATAGTATTAGCGATGGTGATTGGACATCGCTAATACTCTATTTTCTTATAGTGAATCTATGCCAAATCTGAATGAATTCAACATCGCTAATACTCTATTTTCTTGTAGTGAATCCATGCCAAATCTGAATGAATCTTTATTTTAAATTCCAAATCTGTTCCAAACCCTTATGTTACATGGGTTCTATTAGAGTTTACAATAGATTGGATATCCGAAGAAAACCTACCTAACTAATTTCATTAATTTTTTGTTAGATTAAGTGAAATACTAATTAAAGGTAGGAGTGGAGACAAATTTTTTTTGATGCATATGTTTCTAAGATCGGCTAATATTGATATGTACTTATAACTGTCACTTTAATCATATATCAATTAAATATAGTATTTCTCATTTATTACCTTATTAATCACAATATCTATTAACTTGTACTTGGTATTTCATCATGAATGTGGGATAAGATATAATTTCCCAATGTTTATCAAAATTATGGCTAAATTATACCACAAAAGGTTTATACCCAGTATTTATCATAATATTATTGGGTTCGGTGATGCAGTGGAATGTAATTAAAAATTTTATATGCATTCAACAATTGAAAACAAGTTTAACAATTAAACTAGACTATCGGAACACAAAGCCCTAGAAACACCTTGATGATTGCAATCAAATAACATAAGCATGTATAACAAGCAGAGATCAGAAGTCATATACCAACATGAAGATGACAATCTGGTAATTTTGAGATCTCACTCTAAAGTAATAGTCCTCCAACGGTGATCCACATGGGACTGATCAAGGTCCTCTCCAATTTGAAGTAGTGCTGCAGCCTTCTTTGCAAGTTCGCTGCCGATCGTCCATTGCAAGAACGGATTGCACTACCACTTGTATGCCTTCGAAACCTCTACTAAGACCACTTTAGAAACTTTTTTTCAAATGATCTCACTACATAAAAATCAGATTGGATGTTTAACGCTTGAACAATCTGATTTTAGGACAAGCATCACATGCTTTTCATTTTCCTTTCCCTTTCTTTCTATTTTCTCTCCCTTTTCTTTTCTTTTTCACTTCAAATTTTTCTATCTTTTCTTCATCTAATCCCACACCTAAAACTCTTTTTTCTAATTTTATCCCTTATGGGATGCCCCTTATGTAAGGTATGAAGGGCCACATAAGTTTCCAAGGGGCGCCAACTCTTGGTGTCCCATATCCCTTACACGGTAAAGAATAAATATTTTGTGTGAAAACCAAAGAGAATGGTGAGGAATAAGAAGAGTTTTAATCAGCAGAAGGTCTCCTGCTCTGTGTAAAAAAATCAAGGAACCATCTTATGGCGCATGGGAAAAGAATAGGCGTGAAATCAAGAGTCCATAACATTAAGGACTCTACCAAATTCAACGCACAAAAAGATGTGGTGTCCCATTTAATTTGGCATGTGAATTCCTAGCCAGAGAAAGACTCTTCCTTCTCTTCCACGCCCATATATCCCAAGGCACCATCTGATGGTGCACAAAATAAAGGGACGTGTGAAACATGGTAAGAAAATTAAGAGGAGTATGAAAGAAGGACTCCTCTTATTACACGTCTAAAATAAATGTGACACCATCTTTTTCTTACGTGTAGTTTTGGTGTGGAGAAGGTTAATTCCATATGAAACTCTTTCATAAAAATCAGATCAGCCACCTAACAATTAGATGGTTCAAACCTAATCACATTAGGTCAAGACAACAAGTCAAGTGTTAGCACAAACACCTTTGCACTGAACCCAATTGAAAACTTTGGTTAATTCATGTGCTAGCAATTCAATTAACCCATTGGATTTACAATAAATCTAAATAGATTGGATCAAGACCAAATTCGTATTGTGTGTGACCCATTGGATTTCAAATCTAGCCAGCAGTGGACCTAGACTCTCGATGTAACCCTAATCTGATTAGATTAGGTCAGCTTAAGAGTCCCAATCAATTAGAACTCTTCTTAATTAGTTTTGAATTAAACTCTTTTAATTCTGACGAGTTCATAAGTTAAGATTGACGTCTAGCAATATATCATGACTATCCGAAAGTTTTAGAATTTGATAGAAATACCAAAATTATCCTTCTGTGGTGAGTTATCGTGCAATTTAATCCTTCGATCACACAACATTCCAAACAGGTCATGGGCATGAAACATGTCAAGCTCAAAAACTTATCTATATGTATCTCGAGCTAATGATGATGACTCAGTTGATGAATCAGTAAAATATTTTTACTATTCATCCCTGCTCTGGCCAGAGACTCTCAAAATCATCATCCTATAAAATCACATAGGATGTCCTCTCCTCCTACAAGAAGTGATCGTTCTTTGTTGACTACTCATAATCTCTATGCACACTTCACCATATCTAGAATATCCCACACACATCTCAAAGTAGCATGCTAGGGAATAACCAAATAAGGATCCATATACACAAGGTACCATGATGATCTTGGGTCAAAAAGTCACATACACCACTCCCACTGGAGAACCATCTATCGACATGCTGTAAAGTTCCATCAGATATTCTTTCTATGGGTCAGTTCAGTGAACTTATTTTCAATAAGTACCTACATCCTTGTATTAATATCACTACACAAGTGATTGTGAGATCAACCATCCTTTCTATCGAGCATACATAGGATACACCAGTCTTACCGGTATCATCGATCTCCGACTCGATGATCCAATGTCTGAGAATATTTCAGATTGGGGCTGTCAAGATTTTAGGTCTCACTGACATGATCTCATCATAATCCTAAAATTATTGTCCTAATCTATGAGATTTATCATAATCATAAAATATGATGCAGCAAATGATAAAACACAATACCTCATGAATAAAATAACTAATGTCATGCAAATGAGTAGGAAGATATCACAGAAAAATTCTTTCACATCACCAATGCGATTAGCTTGTAGGGCACTATTCTTTCAATCTCCCACTTGCACCAAAGCCAATCGCTCTTGTACCTGATGCCTATGCAATCAAGGTGGCGAACACACTGCTGCTATGTAAAAGCTTGGTGAACTGGTCCATTATGTTGTTCTTTATATAAACTCATTTTATGATCTAATTATGAACGAGGTAAAAGTGCCATTGGATGTGCATGGATTCCTAGTGAGACCACACCCAACTCAGTGATGAACCCTTCATCAAGTGATTTTCTTTAGTAATATTTACTAACAGCAATTAACTGAGTCAAACACAGTTTGCTGTTTGGAACTCTTTTAATTCACTGCTCTTTTAGTACTTTTCAAGTACTTTGAGAATGTTTATCACAGTTTTCAAAAGATCCTATCAAGGATATCATATAAATTATATTAAGTCATAATGACGAAGTGTTAAGAATACTACCTATGCCTTCCTTCATGCTAAGCCTGTAATACGTCAAGAACCATAGTAGGCTTGTTGTGCTATCCACAAGGCTTGCTGTGGGACTAATTTGATACTGTCTTTGTGCATTATGAAGTTAATTGTACTTAGTTCATACTAGGTCAATAGAGTATGTCAAAAATTATAGTGAGTTTGTTGTGCTATCTACAAGGCTTGCTATAATGATGGGTATGATGTTGACTTAGTGATGCTTATGGTATATTTTGATAATGCTACTTTGTTGTGCTATCCACAAGGATAGTATTATTTAGATATGATCATATAAGATTGAAGGGTATAATTTAACTAAAATACTATAATTTGTTGTGCTATCCACAAGGTTATAAGTGTTTATTGGCAAAATTATATTGAGAGTTGCATGAGATGCAATTGTAAAGAGTTACTTACCCTTGAACTCATGGGAGCTTGTTGTGCTATCCACAAAGCTTTTTATGAAGAATTGAGATCTCAACCCCACTAAAGAACTAGATGATATGTTTCCTCAATTTCACACTTGAGGGCTATAAAATTTGTTAAAATAGTGGGAGACACAATTAGATAAAAATCTCGTCTAACTTATGCATGTCATCATGAGTAGTCCTTTTATGTTCTTATATACATATTTGTATCTTAACTATCACTGCATAGGATGTTTTAAAATTGATCGAACATCATGGAATGGTTGAGGAACCTTAGAATAGTTCTCGTATAGGAGATAATCTCTTATTCTCCTAATTCCGATTTGATCAGAGATAATACTATATAGAAGAAAAATTACATATAAGATATGGTGTGGTGACAGTATGACTATCAAATATATCCTGATTAACTTAATTATGTGATTAAATCATTATCATGGATGATGAGTTAATCCAGGATTTGATCCTGCTAACTCTCCTAAATTCCTTCTTTAGTATCTCTCAAGAGGAAGAAGGTGAAGAATATTTTCACTATGGGTATCTAATATATCATTACAGCAATAATTAGTATTAGTAATAAATTTCAAGAGTTGTCTTGCAAGTGTGAAGCAATAGCAGGATGCAAAAGTTGCATTTGTAATGGTTTGTGTATGATACAAACTAATAATCATTGAGTGTTTTAGCTTTAAAATTTTAGGTATGTGATACTTAATATATGTCTCACTTATTTAAAGTATTGCTGGACCTATAAAGCTGAAGTAAGGTGACTACTTTTCTTTTGATACTAATGGATAGTCTATTCATGCTAAGGCTGTGGAACCTATGTAACTTTCTAGCAAGGTATAAAAACTAATAGACCATTGTTACATGTTTAAATTTATCAAAATATTATTCAATTCCTTTGTTATTGTAATATGATTTTGAAATTAATGTGAAGAGTAAAAGTTTCTCTTCTTCTGGTAAATTTTATAGCTATGAATTTATGGTCTTATGTTTCTATCATTCAATGATATTGTTCTTCATGAGAATAAAAATAAATATATGATGGTCACATATATCTGGTATTGCCAACTTGGCTATTTTTGTGAATCAAAGGTAATCAAATAATACAAAGAACAGTTCTTTGTTTGTATGATTATGAATCATATAGAACTTATAAATCTTGTCTGATGGATAAAATGACCAAGATCCCATTTACTTGATATGAGAATAGGCAAGCAAGATATTAGGTCTTGAACACATAAATGTTTGAAGACTAATAATATCTCGACCCAGAGACACCCCATATGAGATATGGTGTGTTCTCTAATATGCTTCACAAATATCATTCTGGGATATGCCCTAGAAATTGCTGCATATGTTTTAAATTAGATATCGTCAAAATCTGTTACTAGCACTCCATATGAGATATGAAAAAGGCAAAGATGAAGGTTGCCCAACTTATGTGAAAAGAGTTGATGTACATAAGTTTGTGCTAGAACAGGTTTATATATATGTTTATAGGTTATCCTAAAGAGTAGTATGTGACACTATTTCTACCATCCTACTAGACAAAAGATGTTTTGTTAGTAGGCATGCCACCTTTTAGAAAAAAAAGTTTTCTAAGAAGGAGACAGTGAGAGGATAATTGAATTTGAGAATTTCAAAACCTATGAACTATCCTAACCTGTGGAGTGTCCACAAGTTGATTCTCGACCAAATATGCTAATTCATGAGGCACAACCATGACACACACTTCCTCACCGAAGATCAATCTGAGTGTGTAATTTACCACTCAAATATGGATTTGTCATTGAGAATGATGATACACCATACATTATTGAGAATGATATTTCTTGACCTATTTGGAGATAGTCATGAGTAGAGACTCTGCCAGATGGCTTGAAACCATGATATCCAAAATAGACTCCCTATACATCAACCAAGTATGAACTATGGTTGAAGCACCTATGGGCATGACCCAACAGGTTGCTATCAGAGATGTCAATCCGAATTTTTGCTATTGCTACACACCATCTAGAGAGTTTGTCTTTAGTGGGAAGACAAATGTATTTATGGATTAAAGTGGGTATTGAGGAGTAGATACTTCTAATTTTGATGAGATAGTCAAAATGTTTGACTTTATCAAATATAGATGAACCATGTGTGTGCAAGAAGACAAGTGGGAGTCCCACTAACTTCTTAGTTTTATATGTGGGTGATATACAGCATATTGAGAAAGTAGTCCCGATATTGCACTCAGCCAATACAGCATATTGGAAAAGTAGTCCTGATATTGCACTCGATCAATGACGTGTTTATCACAATATTTCATAGAAAAAACTTGGATTAAGCATCCAATATATTTGACATCTATAGGGATAGATATAAATGGATGCTAGGCTTGTCTCAGTCTAGGTACATAATTTTATGCTAAAGGAGTTCAACATGAATGGGTGTAAAGGAGTTTACTTACCATATATTCAATGTATCTCACCTGATATGATTTATGCCTTGTGCATAATCATCGATTTTAGGCAGATCCATGATAGGATCTTTTGAAAATTGTGATAAGCATTTTTAAAGTACTTGAGAAGTACTAGAGGAGTAATGAATTGGAAGAGTTTCAAGCAGTGAATTGTGTTTGACTCAGATAAATGCTGTTAGTAAAGCTTGCTAAGGAAAGTCGTCAAATGAAAGGGTTCATCATTAAGTTGGGTATGGTCTCACTAGGTACGCATGCACATCTTAGGTACTTTTACCTCATTCATGATTTGATCATAAGATGAGTTAATATTAAGAACATTATAATGGACTAGTTCACTAAGCCTTACACAGCAGCAGTGTGATTGCCACCTTGATTGCATGGGCATCAGGTAAAAGGGTGATTGGCTTTAGTGCAAGTGGGAGATTGAAAGAATAGTGCCCTACAAGCCAATCGCATGGGGATGCAAAGGGACTTTTCTTATTTTCTTCCTACTCATTTGCATGACATTAGTTATTTTATTTATGAGGGATTATGTTTTATCATATGTTGTGTCATATTTTTATAATTATGATAAACCTCATAGATTAGGGCAATGATTTTAGGACCATGATGAGATCATGCCCGTGAGATCTAAAATCTTGATAGCCCCAATCTAAAATATTTTCAGTCGTTGGATCATCAAGTCAGAGATCGATGATACCGATAAGACTGGTACATCGTGTATGCTCAATGGAGAGGGTAATTGATCTCACAATCACTTGTATAGTAACACTAATACAAGGATGTAGGTGCTCATTTGAGAATGAGTTCACCGAACTGGCCCACACGAAGAACATCTGATGGAGCCTTATAGTATGCCAACAGATGGTTCTCCAGTGGGAGTGGTGCATGTGATCTTTTGACTTGAGATCACCATGGTACCTTATGTACATGGACCCTTTCTTGGTTTATTTCTTAGCACAGCACTTTGAGATATGTGTCGGATATTTTGGATATGGTGAAGTATGCATGGAGATTGTGAGTAGTCAATAAGGAATCGGTCACTCTTTATAGGAGAGTACATCCTATGTGATCTCATAAGATGATGACTTTGAGAGTCTCTGGTCAGAGCAGGGATGAATAGTAGAAATGGTTCTACTAATTTATCAACTGAGTCATCATCATCGGATCGAGATATATATATGGATACATTTTTGAGCTTGGCATATTTCTATGCCCATAGTTTTTTGGGGATGTTGTATGATCGAAAGATTGAATTGCACGGTAACTCACCATGGAAGGATAATTTTGATATTTTCATCAAATTTCAAATTTTTTGGATAGTCATGACACATTGCTAAACGTTAATCTTGACTTGTGGACTCATCAGAATGAAAAGAGTTTAATTCAAGAATCAATTAGGAAGAATCCTAGTTGATTGAAACTCTTGAGCTGACCTAATTTAATTGGATTAGGGTTATGTCGAGAGTTTGGATCCACTGCTAGCTAGATTTGAAACCCAATGGATCACACACAATAAAGATTTGATCTTGATCCAATCTATTTGGATTTATTGTAAATCCAATGGGTTAATTGAATTGCTAGCACATGAATTAACCCAAGTTCTCAATTGGATTCAGTGCAAAAATATTTGTGCTAACCTTAACTTGTTGGCTTGACCTAATGTGATTGGGTTTGAACTATCTAATTTATTAGTTGGTTTATCTGAATTTTATGGAAGAGTTCCATGTGAATCAGCTTTCTCCATGCCATATCCACATATAAGAAAGTAGATGACGCCCATTTATTTTTGGACGTTAAAAGAAGAAGTCCTTCACACTTACTTCTTAAATTTCTTTCCAAGTTCCACGCATTTTCCTTATTCCTCATGTTATGAGATGGTGCTTGAGATACGGGACATGGAAGAGGAGGAGGAGTCCTTCTCTTGGAAGGCAATTGAACGCCACAAATTAAATGGACGCCTTAAATTCATGGTCTCTTTGTTTCTCACGCAATTCCCTTTCCCACGTGCCATATGATGGCATTCTAATTTTTCTTAGCATAGGAAGAGTCCTTCTGCTTGTAAATCACCTTTTATTCCACACCTTATTGCTTTGTATTCTATGAAAAAAATTATTTCACTACGTGGAATGTTTTAACACTAAGAGATTGGCATCCCATGGTGTCGCCCTTTATTCCTATAAATAGAAGGTGCTACAACTAGGTTCCATGTCCAATTTTGGTTGAGAGTAGGAATGGAAATGAGAGGAAAATAATAGAAAAAAATCTGAAAAAGGATTTTAAAAAGGAAGAGAAAAATCGAAAGGAAGAGATGAGAAAAAGGAAAGCATGTGATGCTTGTCCTAAAATCAGGTTGTTCATGTATTGAACATATAATCTGATTTTGTGCAATGAGATCATTTGAGAAAGGGTTCCTAGAGAGATCCTAGTGGAGGTCATTAAAGGCATATAAGTAGTGGTGCAATCCATTCTTGCGAAGGATGATTGGCAGCGCGCTTAGGAAGAAAGCTGCAGCACCATGTCAAATTAGGAAGGGCCTTGATCAATCCTGTGTGGATTACTATTAGAGGACTTTTACTTTGGAGTCTTGTGGAGATCTCAAGATTATCAATTCATGGTCTTCATGATGGTATTATTGGAATTCGAGATTCGGGGCATGCATGTGTGTTTCAAGACTTTATTTTTTAAACATCTCAGTAGAATATAAGATTAAAATATTTTTAATCAAGCATACATAAAATATAAAACCACTAGGATCTAGATCATGTGCTGAAATTGACATATGCTGAAATTCAGATTATGATCAATTCACATATCTATTTCGTAATCTTTTTCTTCGAATCTAGATCTGAAAGAGAAGAAATTTTCTTCTAGCCGCACAAGTGTTTGGTCTCTACGGGTATCCACTCAAGATCAGCCTAGAACTACCCTCTAGAATTTGAATTTTTTTCTCTAAGAAAATTCAGCCTGCTGAATCTGAACGAAATCTGAATCACAATCAACACTTGATCTCTTTTCTTAATTTTCTTCTTCTCCTCTTCTCTAAACTTTCTTCCTTGTTATTTGCTGCTACCAGGTGGAACCAGCAAACAAGAGGGCCCACAACAGCCCTTGGCGTGAAGAAGAGGGGATGCCCATGGTGGGGCGTATGGGACGCCCAAGGGAGGTCTCTTAGGCGTGAGGGGATACTTGTTTGGATGCTCTAGGGACCTTGGGGAGGTTCCTTTAAATAGGCATGAGGATTGAATCCTATTCAATCTCATAATACAAGTCCTACTTGCATTGGTTCCTAATAACTTAAATTATTTAACTTACATTAGGAATCCTATTAGGCACCAACTCTTGGAGCCCTTGCACCCAATAATTCACACCCTCTTTTGCACCCAAGGGATGCCCAAATCAGATTAATAAGCTCTCTAATCATAGGACATGCCCCACTTGATCAAATCAAGGTGGCGCCTTATAATAACTATTGGTGCAAAAATTCGCCGGCGTCGGAGAAGCTGGAGTCGAGGGTGATGCGGTCGCCGTCGGGACCTGCAAAAGGAAGTCTAAATCGGAGTTGGGGTTGCTCCGGCAAGACCCTCCGATGCTCAAGTCAGTTCTCTGCCTCAACAAGAATGGAGTGCTCGAACGAAAATTTTAGCAGAGTTTTGAGATAGAGACTAGAGCTTAGAGAATAACGTATCTGGGGATCCTTTTTTATAGGCGGAGGGCGTAACAGATTGATAGCGATGTCCACAACCACATAATGGTGGGCCGCTCAGGGTCATGAGTAGTTTGTTACGGAGAACAGTGGGATAGAGTCGTGGCTATCGCCAAGGTTTGCCACGTGGAGCCTGTTGTGGAGAGTGGAGTGGTGTCCGTTGTCGTGACTTGCCAGAGCATGATGGAGCCGCATGGGATCCGTTACAGGAAGTGGAGCAGAGTCGTGGCCATTATTATGGCCTGCCAGGGAGTCCAGGCCTGTCGGCCTAAGCTCGGTAAGGGTGTCTGGTAGAGCGGGGT
>KE505761.1:16202-47405 GCA_000441515.1 Elaeis oleifera
GATCCTTGTGTAGGGTAAACACATGTTAATTAATTAGATTAATTAATATTTTTATTATAAATTATAATTTAAAAGTTTAAATTACCATTTACCCCTGCACTAAAATTCTCACATCAATTCCATCTTGACTCACACACAGATATTGCAAGTGCTTGACGATACCTAAAAACTTTTCATCATCGTATTAAAAATACAGATAGTCCAGCACCAAAGCATATTGAATTACTTGTAAGTTACTACAATAATCTCAGATCGAAGAGACACTTATATTCATATCCTTCGTGAGCTACTCTTAATAGTAGAGCGCTCTATAACTGAGTCACATTCAGTGATAATGTATTCCTACATTTTATATGCATACCATACTAGTATCTCCACACTCCTTGATTATGAGGACAACCAATCCATATGGTACACAATGATCTAAACTTGATAAACGTTATCATCCTATTAATAACATATCATTTGGTCACGAATATAATTTAAGAACTATTCGATAAATCTTCATTGCCTTTATTGAGTTTTTATTATTCTAAGTACATCGTTATAATAAGAATGGAAGATGCAAAAAATGATGAACTGTCAAGTTTTTATTAATATAGATCAAAGTACAATACATATACAAATGCACAATTATCTATAGTTAAACAAGTGGCTTTAGCACATGATCCCAACAAGATCAATGTAGAAATAAAAATTTATAGAGACTTTACATAAGCAAAATATTTTATCAACAAATCATGAGTGCTATCTCACAACATCTAGGTATATGAAATATGAGCTTTACTAGAAAGGATCTGAGCAACCTTAGAACCAACCTCCAAAAATAATTATTCAACATTGATCTGCAAGCAATAATTAATCATTTTCAATTTCTATAAGCTAAGAATCTGGCCTTCTTTATACCATCAAATTAGATGCTAACAATAGTATGCAGAATATTTTTTGGATTGATAGGAGATCAAGATGGCTTACCAATACTTCGGCGATGTGGTGACATTCGATGCTACATATATGATGAACAAACATGGCATGCCTTTTGCACTATTTCTCAGCATCAACCACCACATGCAATCTATTTTATTCAGTGGTGCCCTAGTATGAGATGAGTACACTAAATCATTTATTGGGTTTTCTAATCTTTCTAAAGGCATTGTATGGCAAATGCCCAAAATACATCTTAATCGATCAAAACCAGTAATAAAAAGATAATTGAGAATGTTATTCTGATCTATCCATTAATTTGTAAGTGACATGTCCTGAAGAATATCAGAGAACATTTATCTGATCTTTTCAGTACAAAGGATGGACTTAAGGAGAATCTGTACTATTGCATCAATGCTTCTATCTCTCTGTAGTCATTTGAGCACAATTGGGATGTATTTATCAAAAAAATACTCCTTGAAGTCCAACACCTATCTTGATCACTTGTTCAGTATACAAAACTAATGGATGCCTACATACTTTAGATATATATTTTTCACTTCCATGTCTACAATACAATGCAACGAAAGTATATACTCATTGTTTAAGGATTATGTTGACAATCACATGAATGCTATCAAATTGTTACTCAGTATGAGATAGTGTTGGAGAGCAGATATAACCAAGAGGATCAGGACTTTCCCATGTGCAATATTCAGCCAACATTATGGTCAAAGTATCCAATCGAGAAGCATACTCTTGAAGTATATACAAAAATATATGTAAATTTATATGATTGAGATTGATGCTTTGAATGGAAATCAGAATAAGAGAACAACATACTGTACAATATGTATCATGTTCAATGAAAATTTACATGCTTATGTCTGATATTTGAATTCAGCGATATTCTATATGCTCATATCTTAAAAGTTCTTATTTGTTTAATAATTCACCGCATGCCTACACATTACACATTAAAGTGCTGGAAGAAATCTACAAGGGAAGGAGTTATTGATATGGCACAAAGGATAGGTGAACTTATGGAAGATACAACGTCGAGAACTATAAGATTTAATGAACTATATAAAAGCTTTTGAAACTAGTATATGATGGTTGTATCTTTCACGAAACATATAGTCTTGTCATGAATGATATGGAGTCTATCATCGAAAAAGTAAGCACATTAAAAAAGAACCTATCAACAAGTTCAAAGCACCACATACAACAAACTCAAATGTCATCAAAAATCCATTATAGTAGCCAAAAGATAAGACAATCGATTCATCTGTTCCAAAATATATTCATACATCAAAATAATAGTTGTATTATAGCAATAAAATTTTATTACAGTAAAAAAGGTTCATACAAGTTTATTGACAAAACAATTTAAATATTTTGATAGAATACTGATATCTTGCAAGTGTACATAAATAAAGAGTGGAGCCAACACACATTTGCTCATAAAGCTGGCACAAAGCAAACTAAGCTGATGATACCGCTTTGCAACCCTTCATAATCATCTACACAGTATGATCGATATGCAATTTTGGCACACGAACATTCATAATTGTGATCTGAGCCACCGTCACCAAACTCTCCATAAAATATATGACATAAATGACACAATCAGTTCTACAAAATAGCACATACTCATAGTCAGCAAGACAAATAAATGGAACGGTGCATTAGTTGGCATAGATGTATAGTTTGGCACGGACCGTTATCTAGCACGATGCACTAGTTGGCATGAACCAAGTTTGACACAAACCAATTTTGACATGGACCATTAGTTTGCACGATGCATTAGTTAACATGGACATTATTCGGCATGGAACATTACTTGGCACAAAATAGCTTAGTTGGCACATGCAATTATATTGTTTGGCATGTTTTGTTATTTTGAAAACAAACATGCCATTTATATGCATCGTGCCTCTTATATGTATCATGTAAAAATACTAGCAAACATAATTATAGTACTTACCTGGCACCTGCTATGGGCAATCAACAAAATGGAGCAACCAACTATCCATATCAATGGAGTAGACATCTCATGCCATCTCAATCAACCAAGTCACCTATAAACATAACATTGCAAATCAGCCACATTGTTAGCAATGCATAAGTATGCATAATATTCCATAAACATGGTTCATTACTCATAAATCTTCTGGCGGCTGCTCTATACTCTACACTAGTCACGAATATATAATGTCTGAAATAGTGCCCTCTGTATCCATGATAAGCAGATGTCAATGCATTAATGAACATATGGGCATGAATATCTGCTTAACTTTAGCCAATAAATGAGGTACGAAATCCCATATGGCTTTTTCAAAAATCTTTCATGTGCCCATCAGCATGCTCTAAAAGAAAAAAAAATGAAACATATGTTAAAGGATATAGAGCTAAACCGAAGTATGACATTGCATGAAGAATGTAAAATAATTATCATAAATCACAACATAAAGCATGACTCCTAATGCATTGATGGATTAGTCAATGCACGCTGCTACAGGAGGGATCAAAAAATGTCTATGACCTGCACAGTCCATTATAAAAATAGAAATTAACTTGCATATATCTTTATTTATTCAAATTAGTATGTAGTCCTTACATCGTCATCAATCAAATTGTCAGATAGGATATTATGAACCTACAGTCTGTTGATGACGCTGATACCATCACTCCAACCAGTGATCTAAAAGAAAAATTAATGCCAAAAGTAGAGAGAATCTGTTTAAAAGACATCGAAATAAACTTAAATTTCATAACCAAAGACTACATACCGATCTATTTTTACCCTAGAAAATCTAGGACATGCCTATGTTCCCCATCATCCAGAAGCTGCAAGTTGACGAAGTCACTGCTAATCTCAAAAAATTTCTATATATCATATGAGTATGTCAGGTATGAATGAAGTATGAATGTTCTAGTAAATTATAATTCTACTTACCATGATATCATCCCTCTTAGATTGACTTCTTTCTAGACTTTTTGTGAGAGTCGGAGTACTTGAAGGTAGTCGGATGAAGGGACTACATATAAGATGGGATCCTCTAACTACCATAACCCACAGAAGAAGAAGAAGAAGGTGACGGAGAGAGATGAGATGGATTCTGAAAAGGAGAGAGAGGAGAAGAAGAAGGTGATGGAGGGAGATGAAATCGATTTTGAAAAGAGAGAGGAGAAGAGATGGAGAGAGAGAGGACAAGGACAGAAGCGGGCACGCATGTGGCCTTATGCCGCATCTCATTTAATGTCATTTTTTTAATCTTTCACCTCATCCAAAGGGCAAAAGCTCTCTCTCTCTCTCTGTTAACATCCCATTTAACATTATTTTTTTAACATGCCACCTCATCGGATGGACACATAAGTGACTAGATTTAGACTAGGATCTGGTTGACTTGAGCTCAGTCTATCTCTATATATGTATATGTATATAAAGTTAGGTATCATATTTATTGATTTTTATATCCAATAATGCAGGATAATGTATGGATGCCAATGGATGTGGCAGTTGTGCATGAAGGGCACCGCCCTTAATGCAAGTTAGGGGTGGGGCTATGCATTATCATGAGCTGCTCAAGATATAGGCAAAGAATTTGACTTTATAGACTGGATGTCTGTAATCTTATTAGCAATTAAAGAATATTCTAATCCATGTTCAAGTCCAACTAATATGTATGGACTGCAACTAGAGGTGAAAATAGATTGGATAACATTCATTCAGATCCATTTTCATATCCGAATCTCTCTAGATATGGATAAAATTTAAGTATTCGATTAATATTTGCATCCACATCCATAAAATAATGGATATAGATATGAATAAATAATTATCTAATCCATATCTGAATATCTGATTCTATTTATAATCCTATTTAATTTATATAGTACTCATGAAATTTTAAGAAAGATAGGTGACCACATTAACACACTATTAACTTGATTTATCATCCATGTAATAATATATTTGATTCTATGGTTACAAATTTAATTATCTAGATTATATCCGCATTTGTATCCATACTTTGACATCGATGTGTATCTATAATTTTTTTTTTGTAAACATGTATCTATAATTGTCTGAAACAAATATAGATATGAATTTTTGCACCTAATCAACATCCATATCTTATTCACCAATAAACAAATATAGATGTGAATATACTAATATCCAATCAATATTCAATCCAATTTCATCCTTGACTACAACTTGACTAATTATTGACTTATTGGCAAATATTAATCTCATTGAACACTTATGTGTCAAGTGCCACCTCATTTATTTCTACATCAAGCTTTAGATTGGGAATTATTATAGTGAAGGGTGCAGGCTTGGTCCTCAAGCTTGTTGTATCATGGCTTTCGACGTATTGATGGCTCCCTCTCGGTTTTGATAATATTTGTCCATATGTACCCATCTTTTGAGGCTTTGATATAGAATTTATTGTAATAGAATCTAGTGTTGCATAAGCATGGGGTTGAGCATTTTCGGCCTGCATGAAGAGAGCATCGAAGCCATTGAACCAAGTCCTTGATCCTTGGCTCTTTCTTCTAATCAATCCATGGATGCTACTTAGGATCATCTGAACTTATTTAATCCAAAAAATATTCAATTTTATGTCTGATTCCTCGCTCATCTATAAGTATATCCTTGGAGGAGAGAATTGAGACCCTCAACTTGAAAGATATTCTGCTTCTCATAACTCGTAGAACCGTAGCTTAGAACAAATTAGTCTCCTTCCTATAACCCAATCCAAGGAGCAACCTCATTTGAGATCCAAAAAAGCCTAAAGGAAGAGTTCAAGTTAGGAAATCCCACCAGGGATCTCCTCCCGGGGAAGCATGCCTGATCGAGCTGAGATGATATTGGAGAAGCATTTTCCCGTTTTTATTTTGACTTACGTAATCTTCATGCTAGCATTTAAATTTGTTTTTGATCAATGGATTGACTTGTTCTTTCATTATTTTACTTATTTTAGCTTAACCTTTTGTCTGCTTGCTTATTGGGATATACATCTCTGCTTTAACTTCATTTTTGGGCATCTATATGACCAATAGGTTTCAAGGCCAAAAAACATGTTACTCAAACAATTAAATTAGCATAGCTTAGGCATCCAATGGTCAAAAATATGTATGATTTCATATTATTTAAACTATATATTTTGACTGCCAGATGTGTTGCCGTTGAAATCCAGCACAATTGCTTGGTACCAAGTTGGTAAGGTTGGCGAGGATCATATTTAAATCAGCAAAGTCAGCTTGGGTTCACTGCAAATTTCCGAGTTGAGGAATGTGACCTGGATGGCTGTGGCTATATTTGGATGAGAACTCTAATGCGGCTGTTCGATTTAGAATAAGGACAGAAAGTCCGCTTATCAAAATGTATCTGATGGGAGACTCTTTGATAGCTAAGTTAAGCAGAGACCTCAGAAAGACAATAAAAATTTTAGTAGAAAAGTAGGAATATGTAAGTAATGAGCCAAGAAAACATACTTGGAGGTCTCCCGACACCGTTTATATAGATGAGGGTTCGGCGTCCGTTGCCAAGTAAGATGGGCGTACACCTTAATTACCTAGTAATGGTCCATGCATCACACCCATGCATTACACGAGCATGTCGCGCCTATGCATTACACTTGCATGTCTCGCCCATACGGATTAACTAAGTGTGATCAAAGGCTGAGCTGTAATAGACACCAGTTGGAAAGAATTCCAATGTCTTATGCACCTTCAATGCCGGTCATGTCAGTTAGTATCGGCTTCGAGGCATATCAAGATGCATAAATGGTTTATTGGCTAGGAATCTTCAAATTGTAGGACTTTTTTGATGGTGTGCTGTCAAAAATAGTAGATCCCAACTAATGCACAGATCATGAGTGCCACCCCCTGGTCGTCCAATGAAAATCAACCTTATTAGAGCACTTGTATAGGCATCTATAAATTAGCTCTACCATGTATTAAAAGGATGTACGATTTGGAGATCCCTAGTGGTCATATAACTACCCTATATTTAGACAACATGTTGGCGCCCTCGTAACTACCTAATAAGGCCTATTTTGACCTATGATCGGAAGCTTGGCATTGATGATACAAGCTATTAAATGTGATCTACTATTCTTAAACCACTCATCGCCAAAAAATCATATGATTTGGAGATTCCTCGTTCATGCATCTTGTACTAAAATCAAAAATATATATTATTCATTTTATTTAAATTATCCTTTCTTGACAATTGGATGCATAAGTGATTAATAGACTAGGCAATTTCAAATCACTAGATTTTTGGATAAGAAGCAATTTCAAGATAGTAAACACAGCCAATGACTTGGATCTCAATGCCGGGCCCTTGGTTGTCTAATCAGAACCAATCTTTTATGGGTTGTGTTGTAGTTCTAATAATATGGAGGACACCAATAGTCCCACATCGGTTGTTAGTCAAAAAAGATTAGTACTTAAGGAGAGGATCATCTTTCCCACGTGAGGTATTTTTTAAAGGACAAAACTGTGAGACCTATAGGTCAGAACGAACAATACCTCACATGTCGGGTTGAGCACTTATCCACAACAGGTTGTTGTGTAGGAATCACATATTAGCTTGGCTCATACACACACATATATATACATAAATACACATACACAAATATATAGAATATATAAATACACATACATATACATATATGTTTACACATATACATATGCCAATACATATGCATGCGCATATATATATGTGTGCAGATTATACCGGATCATGCAGATTTTTCACATCAAACTCAAGGAGAAAAATGAAAGATTATCATGCTAAAATAGACTTCATTGGAGCTCTTTCCTTGCACTAGATTCTCTCAAAATGGTGCCCATATCCGTTTCAAATGGGAAATAAAGAACCTTGCCTATCGTTATGTAGTGAAGGATGAGATAGGATTATATAGAGTCGGAATCCTTTCTCCAATTAAATGCACTGAACGCCCCAGAGTAAATTGTTAATAGAATTAGATTGACACTACTCTACAGGCATTCTATTTGAAGGGTGCCAAGAATTGCAAGCCACATGCACTAGTAGAGAGGTTAATAGGCCATGACACTTCTAGCTAAATATGAGGCTGCTACAATTATTAACTTCTTCCTTCCCTCCTTTTTTTTTTTGATATAATGGTTGTTTCTTATTAATTAACTTGTTTATGACACTAATGTGACAAAGCAGTTCAAGACGTTCTTGTAAATTAAACGTTCAACTGTTACCTTCGTATATACTTTGAATGTTGAACTGAAATTCCCTAAATCCACCACTTCCAGTTTACAGAGTGGCTAAAAGACTCAAAATTTCCAATGAAGTTCACTTGAAGTCTGAAAAGGAGTGGGGAAATTGTCATGCTGTCTTTTATGCATTATCTATTTCTTTTAAATTGTATGACACAGCTTGTTGCCGACTTTTAAGAGTTATTTTGCCCTGGAAGTTCATCATGTGCTTGTATAAACAATATCTGTTCCTGAGGGATCCAATAAGTTACCAACCTGCTTTAGAATGGATGATTCCCCACTTAGAAGCAGATTTAGCAGGATAAAATTCAAAGAAAACTAGACAAGGGTATTTGGAGGTGATCAGAGATGTAAAGATTTAGTTTTAGCATAGTTGTTGTCATCATAAATTGGAAGATTCAAACTAATAGTACTTACTACAAACCATAAGTTTTCTGTTGCTTATTCTTCAAACAGAAATAAGAGACAATCATGATGCTGAATGATATTCTGAGCTATGGGTTTAGAAGCAAAGACTGCACACATTTTGCTTGAACATGACAGATCAACAACACTGTGTTGGCTATTGTTTGGTTAGGTCACACAACATAAAATGCACAGTTGAGTCTATTTATTTGTCAGACCAGGTTAGGCTGGCAAGTTATAACACTTTAGGGATCAGTTTCAACATGCATTCAGTTCCCTTTTGAACAGAATAAACCATTTATTTGGTTAGCATGACCAATAAACCGGTTAAGCCATGCACAATTCAACAAGCATATTAGTGAATTGAGAATGCAGGAATTGGCTTGAAATATTATTTGTAAGACCATTGCAATAGAGTTGCATAAACTGAAATAAGCATAACCAGATCTCACTGGATTTTAGCTCAAAAGCATTTATGAGGACAAGCAATTCCAGAATCAATTTTGGTGCTGATATCAGGGTTTTGCTTACATTCTCTAGATGTACTTTTATAAGAGCTTTTGTTCTTTTACAGAACCATTCAATGAAGTCAAATAACAGGTCCTAGAAGAGAATATGACTACAACATAAGGTGTGACAAGTTGATTCTTAATATTCAGTCTCAGACCCAACTTCAGAACCATATTTGCTTCCTCCAGGCGTACTCCTATTAGAATTCCGTTTGGTAGGCACAAGTGGGTTGTTTTCTTCCTCATCAATGGCTACTGGCTGTTCAGTATCTTTGCTATGAAAGACTGGGTGAACGTATGCATCTTGGAGGTAACTTCTCAAATTTAGGTTTGGATCCGTAGCCCGCTCTAGCGTGTCCTTCACCACTGCATCCTGCAAAACGAGATTACTATACAAATTCAAAAACCACTTATTGTGTCGTATTCTAGCTTAAACATAAAACTAACATGCTGGATTAAATAAAAAGCAATCTTCTATAGAACAATTTAAGTTATACGGTCATTAAACTAATGTTTGGTAATGTAACAAATTCGGGTCATAGATTTTATGATAATTCATCTGCATGCTTTTGTGTGAAGTATCAGATTGTCAAACGAAGGGAAGCTGAATGAAGTTCTTTATTCCTCAATTGAATGTACAATCTAGTTTCTGACAAAATAACTTATCAAACTTTTCATAGTGAAACTAATCAAACTTCTAAAGATATAGATCTTCCCCACAGAATGAAGTAGTTTTCTTGGATAAATCGGGTGTTTTTAATTTCAGATGATTTTGTATTGGAGCTTCACATTTAATAAGTGGCTCTTGCATTTGTGCTTGATTCAGGACACTTAAGGTTCCATGAGTGTGGCATAAATTTTCTGACAAGAAGAATCATAACAGCACCCACCCTCCCCACCCCCGCCTCTCGGGGGTATCCTCTTTCTTGATTTAATAAAATCTCTCTCCTACCATGGATGTTTGTTATTTCAAAAGAGTTATTGTAAACTATGGACTTAGAAATACCTGTAGTGGAAATTTCACAAAAGCGGGCTCAAATCGACTCTTGCAATATTTATGAAACCATATGGTCAATATAGGAAGAGCAATAAGTATTGGTGTAGCATGTTTAGGGTCTTTTGTAGACATCAAGCCCATAAGTGTGAGCTGTGATATTATCATTGCGATAACCAACCGTCTGTGTACATCTGGCCAAAATGCTGCCCCACTCTCATATTCTTGGTCATATACATTTATGATCTTGCAGCAAGAACAAGAGAAATGAGCAAACAATAGTGGAAAAGATAAAAACACAAATTAAGACCCAGTATAATCATCATCAGTGTAAGCCATGTTCTTGTAGGTGGTAATCAAGTGTCAAGTGCTGTAATGAAGCAAAAGAAGCATGCGAAGAACAATATGAACAATAAAACAGTTGAGTTATTCAATGACTATATCAACAATTCATAATTCATTGAAAAGAGTTTTGAGAATCAGCGCAAAGATGACTTTGGAATCAAAGCAGACAACAATCAGTTTTCAATTAGAATGCATCTCTTCCTTCTAACCACAAAGAAAAGTTGCAGTATCGATGTCAACTCCTTTTCTTTACATGACCACTGTTCTATGATTAGTATTTAAACAGCTTACTGATGTGCTGACCTGACCAAATTTTCCCACTTTTTATCAAGGAAAAAAGTTTCCCACCATCCAATCTGGCAGCCCTCACCACCACATAAAACTTTGATGTAGTACATGGAAGATTGCCATATATCAAGTTCATAATGTCCTCAGCTGACAAAAATAACATAAAATGATTAATCTACTGTTGTACCACATAGTGCATACTTTACTAGCCAATTTTAGTGGTACCCAGAACCCTCGGGGCTGAATCATGGGCAAACTAGCCTGAACGGCCACAAACTAGCCCGGAACCACCTAGAACCACTCGATTTCCAGTAAGGATAGGAATTGGGCAGTTCAACTCCCATTATATACCAAGACCACAAACTATCCTGGTCTGTGGTCAATACATAAAATACCAACTAAAACCAGGCAGTTTGGTCTAGTATCATATACCATGGTTTCAACAATCATTAAAGTATTTTGCAAAAGATACTTCTCATGATAAAGAGAAGCATCTAAGAAATGAAATTAAAGTCATTGTATGAGACTTCTATATCACTTAAGAATTTTTATATTTATTAGGCTCAAGTTAAAATATATTTAAACATAAATTCCAAATAAATGCTATTTATTAATTAATCAATCTTTATAACTACTAGTCAATTAGAAGAATCAGTTAAAATTATTTAATAATCATTTTATCTTCTCCCATGAACTCATAACTAAAGATTGTATAGATCAACAATGACTAGCACTTCAACTCATCTTTACTCCTCTCTGACACTCGCCCTACCTAAACTAGCTCATGTTTGAGAAAACTTGACCAGAGAGCCAATTATCACCACCTCCCAATCCTCTATTTCTCGTCCAAACTAACTGACTCCTCTACTCCTCATCTATCTACTCTCTCCCTCTACCATCAAAACCTATTAACCCTTGCAAGAGGCCATAGAACCTTATGCTCCCCTTCCACTCCTCTCTTCTCATTGCATCTCTGCAATGTTGTCCTCCTCATTCCTCCTTTCTTCATCCTCTTACCCTCCCATCTCTACTACCCTGTTGCCTCCTATATTGACACCAATTTTGCTTCAAAGGAGGCCCAAGCTAAGATTTCTCTCTCCTTATGAGTGCAACCATGTCATCCTTCTCCATCTTCCTCTTCTCCCACCTCATCTTTGCCACGCCATAGTCTCCTACACTAGCATCGATGTTGCTTAGGAGGAGGCACAAGTAAAGATCTTTCTCCATTTATCTCTCTCCAAACATGCACCATCCTCCACCCCTTCCTCTTTTTCTTTGCTTCCACCACCTTATTTCTACCACCGGCCATCTCTTACACTAGCATCAGAGCTACCTAGGAATCAAACTCCAAAGACCCAAATGAAGGTGGAGCCCCTAACACCTTACCTCACACCCTATGAGCCTCTTTCTTACAATGTTAGTTTATCATGTAAACCTATAACGAGGATTTCAACAAGACAATGACCAAGTTTGGTTAATTCGTATCTTTGGCAATTACTGTAGGACCCCTATCTTTCGCCTTCCTCTCTCTCTCTTTCTCTATTTGTCCCTCTCTACCTCTCTCCCCGTCTCCCTTGTTATCTCTCTCCCCCTCCTCCAACGCTCTCTTTCTCCCTTTTTGGTGGTGGGCTCGTTTCAGGCTAAGAGCCAAGCTACTTCCCCATCCTCTCTTTTTTCTATTCATCCACCCTTCTTGGTAGTGGGCCAAGCTGAGCCGGCTTCCTCTCCCTCGCCCTCCCTCTCCCTCTATCTTTACTGTCGAAGTCTCTCCCCTGGTTGAGCCTATCCCCTCTTTTTGCTATCGGATCCTTTGTGCAGGTTGCTATCAGCCTTCCTCAATAGTAGGTCAGTCGTCGAATTTCATTTTTGATCTTCCTTCTCTCTCTTCTCATTTTGATGCTAGATCTATCCCCTTTGATATGCTCTCTCTCTCTCTTGCTTGCTCCTTCCTTCTTTTGACCTCAAGGATGTTCCTTCCTCTTTCTTCCTTTATCCCCTTCTAACCCCGAGATAGAAAAGTGGCTTCTCCCTTCCTCCTCTCTTCTCTTTCCCAGTATTGGATGGCTAACAGGCCTCTTCTCTTCCTCCCCTTCTCTCGACAGCATTTAGGTCCTGATAAGGTTGTCGCGGGCTGACTGATTGTTCTTTCTCTCCTACATTCTCTTTCAATGGTGGCAAGATGGAAGCTTCTCAATTTTGAAATTCAAATTTCAAAAGGCATTATTATGTTTGTATGGGGAGGGTTTGAATTTCAATATTGATGGGATATTGGGAGAAGTTGAATTTAATTTAATTTTAATGAAAAGTTTGGGGCTTCTCTTACTGTTCCTTTCTTGTAATCTTTTTCTTAATAAATTTAGGTGGATTTTCCTCCCTTTTCATCACAAAAGAGGTGGGGGGATATCCTTTAGAATGCCCTCTCTCTAGGCCCCTCATATATCCCTTTATGACACCCCTCTTTCCCTTTCCCTTACTCTTAACCCTTTCTCTAGTCAATGAGTTTCCAGGATTAGATCTCCAAGAAGGTTATAGCAAACTTAGGTTGCTAGGTTAAAGGGAGAACAATTACAGAGAGCTAGAGAGGTAGGACTGGAGCCGCAAGAGAGGTGGGACTGAGTTGTTCGTAACTCCAAGTCATCAGCAAGCATACCTCAGCTTAAGGTTGGTACATATCGATACATACAAGGAGGGTCAATACAAGCAAAAATCACTCAAAGCACCTAACCCAAAGAGAGTGGTTATTAAGGCTGGCTCACCCTAAGCCAACCGCACTAGCTCTCAAGCCAAGTTGTGTGCCTGAATACCTTTGGTGATGCCTATTTTATCCTATTAGAATAAGTGTTTATTATTGGTTATTTTTTTCTTCTTTCTTGATATGGGCCAGTCCATGTTTTAGGCCAAATAGACTGTGCCATCCTTATGTTGTACCTGCAGTACAACAAATCCATTGTAAGGCCTATTTATGGGCTGCCAATGGTTATGGGAAAAGATTCACGCACTCTTTTTTTACCTCTCTACACACCCTATTGTTATTCATTTTCCATCATTTCAAGGTGGAAAAGAAAGGAGAAAAGGGAAATGTTAGTAATCAATCATAAAGCCTTCAAAATGAGCTTAAATCCATTAAATACTCAATCAGTTAAACACCATTTTCAAAATAAAGAATCAATTCAAAGACACCATCTCTATTACTTAAATGATGTAGTAACAGATACAAGTTCTCTTGAAGATTAAAAAAACATAGAAATCCAGATAAATGGCAACTAGTTATATAGAGAAAAAATCTTTAAGTCAACTTTAGTCTCCAAGAGAGAAAAAGAAAGACAACTTTGAAGGAAAATCTAACATCATAAAGAATGAAATCATTAAAGAATATAACAAATAAATAAGATTCTCATATTCCAACAATGAGTTCAACACAAGCACATACAAAGATAAAAACCCTTAAACAAGTGACTTGTTAAAGTCTTAGTCTTCATCATAACAAAATGACTTATTCGGACATTCAAACATGGAACAAGATAAACCCCTCCAATCGACTAAAGCACGATATACTAGCAGCTCTCATGATTATTTGAAAGCAGAATATAAGTAATAGTAGTTGAATATTCTTGTTGTTCAAGAAGCAAAAGTTTAGTTATCAGATACTATTGTTCTAAAACCTTATCAATCTTGGTAAGATAAATAACAAAGTGATATCACACAACTGAGACCCCATTTACTATTGTAAAATTCATTTTAAATGATAGAATATCCAGAAGAATTTTTAAATGAATAAAGTATTTCATTTTCATCTTTACTAGTTGCATCAAAATCAACAATAGGACAAAGAAGGTCTTATCTTTTCCCACTAATTGTTATAAATTACCCATTTTCTTTGTTTACTAATCAAATAGTCATTGTTACTTCTAGACTTCTTTCATGTACATCAGTCCACTAGATGTAAATGTTGGTATGCTTCTTGTATATTGGACCTATGATTATTAGTAACCCTAATTATTTTCAAATGCTAATATAAACTTCTAAATGTTACATGTATCTTAGTTTTCTTGTTGTGTTATTTATGAGATAAATATGCATGTTTCTAACTTCAACATGCACAAAACAATGACTAAGTTAATTCAATGATCCAACCTTTCTGACAAAAACATAGCACTGAAATAAGAAAATGTCATGAAAAAAAATGTTAAACCAGAATTTGAAGGCCAAACAATGCCATACAAAGGGTGGTTAAAGTGTGTGTGCACCCATCGATGCTCTCTCAGCACAATCCTCGATATAATGTGTGCCCTACCTGCCCTTTATTAGCGTATGATCAATCCTTAGCATTTCGGACCTTGGATGGAAGAAGAGATGTGGGTGTGGAATTACATCGCACTAGATTGCCCCAGATGTCAAATCAAATATCCATTTTTGAAGATCCACATTTTGGTTAAACTTTAAGTGATTTGCTACATTGTTTGATCAGGTTTTGCTGGACAAACTGGACCTGGATCATCCATGATCTAAACTAAATCAGCTTAATATGCAAGTCCATGTGGCTATGCAAGTACATGCAGATACACATATACATATGCATGTAAGCATGCATTTATGTAGCTTTTATTTTATGCATATACAAGTTTGTGATTCATACATGTGCTGCACAATATTTACTGTTCAAGGACTCAACAAACACAATAACCTTCAATATTTCACATGCTTGCTAATAATCTGATTAAATAAGAGGACATTTATGGTTGTGAATTGTGATTATCAAACCAAGGGTGGCTTAAATGATAGATCATGAGTTTGAGAACAGGTAAATAATACAAGAGAAACTCCAAAATTGTTTTTCTTTTTTTTTTTCTTTTTGACATAGAGTATGGATTCCAACTCTCTCTCTCTCTCTCTCTCTCTCTGTGGAACCTGTTATATTCTTAAAGTTATATCAAACCCATGTATGATGTGATGTAATGCAATTTACTGAATTTCTAATTCTTCACTTTTAAGTAATCTATATGTCACAAAATCAATGCAATATAGCTAATAAAGGTAATACACATTACATAGATATCTTCATAAAAAGAAATCAAATTCAACAAGCATCAAGCAGAAGTGATCTTTGAAAAGCTCAACAAAGGTGACAGAGTAAGAAAACTTGTTAAATCCATAATAATCAACGTACCTGGTGACGAAAACAACATAGGACAAACTGAAGAAGACCACTATGAAAGGAAGAAAAATCGGTGTGACAACAGAATAAACAAGGCCAAGCAAAAAGTACAATTGTATCCTGGGTTCTGAGGAGGCAAAATCTAAGCTCCCAGGATCCATAGCCTGCTCCCGGTCTTGCTCAGTTTTAACCAAAAATGTGTTCCTCAAATGGTAAATGATTAGTGGTTTCAATCTAAGGATCTCTGAAGCAACACCAGCCCAGCCATCAAGCATTATATAAGTAATGAAAAATGTTGCTTTCGCTGGAATTGCTGTCCCAACAATAACTGGATATCTGCATAAGAGTTGAAAATCTGATATCAGAACTTCACGAGCAGATGCTTTAATATGTAGTACTTATGCAGTTCCCTTTTTTCTAATTTCAAGGAAATAAAAGTATAATGTGCTGATAGAGGTGTTTATCTGATGACACAAAATATTTATGTAAACCTTGGTAACTTTGATGCTGAACTGAAAAACTTTGGTTGGAAATTATTTCAAAAGCCTGCAAACAAGATAAACTCCTTACTCCTAGTGAGGAAGTACTCTTAAAAAAACCATTTTCTTCCTAAACTAGCTGTAGACGAACATATTTTGACAAATTGGTCTCCTGTTTCTTTGTCTCCCTAATGCTACCTAGCATAACCTATCTTTCTATGTATTAGGCTTTTAGTTTTGAGTGGATAATACAAATATTTTCTATCAAGAATTTGTCCAAGAATGACTTGGAAAGATAATTTTTTATCCAAGAACAAATTTATTAAGAATTGAACTTATACAAGGAGGGAAGTTAAAAGGAAATTGCTAATCCGAATAAACAACATGAACTTACTTATAATATGTTGTGGAATGCGTAAGAGTTCACTCTAACCAAACTCACATCTCACAAGTATCCATCCACTAATTAACTTTCTCTGGTCAAGGTTGGGTGAAGATATCAAGCTTTTGTATTTAGCTCTATTGTACAAAACTTTAGTGGAAATCCTTTTGTTGTTTGATTTCTGCCCCTTTCAGCATTTTGATCATAATAAAACAAAGATAATACACATAGTCAGGATCCCATGAAAAATCGGCATACCAGTATGTTCCTTGAACCTTCTATTTAGATTTCTTTGTCATTCTCTCTTTCCAATCTTTCCTCACAACTCTAAGGGACAATCTCTAGTGGAGCCTTACTTCAGTTTTTATTGCAAATGATAGTAGTATCAGGCAAAGTTCGCCATCCTGGTACTGCATCTCATACTAGTGCCATCCTATTGCAGTGTTAGTATGTGGCATGGTACAAGATGGCAGGGCATATCATGTGTCAGTATTGTACAAGACTGTATACCAGCTAGGTACCAGTACGTACGTCCTAAATGGAACGGTTCCAACGGGTACAACAAACCTTGGTATTAGGTAAATATCCATACTTTGACTCAGTTTTGGTTCAATTTTAAACTTCCTAGATTAGTTGTGTCTAACTTTGCAAGCTTTGGCTCTAAGAACAACCATCTTATTCAAGGTTTGCAATCCCAGTGCCAAATCTTATACCGTTGAACAATCAGTACACCTTGTGCCAAGTGTTGGTACCATACCTCAGTATGGAAAACTTGACACTGGGAGAGAGGCATACCAAGCCTTGGTATACTACCACTATGGTATGGTACTCTCCTCACTGGGTTAGTATGGTGCAAGATTGCAAATGTTGATCTTATTAATCATATTTAGAAAGCTCTTCTTTGTTGACCAATATTTGGATCTTAGTAGCTGGTATCTTCTACATTGGATGATGCATCCACTTCAAAATCTTACTAGAACCCTGAACCAACACCTGCTTCCTAAGAGCTTCCTTGTTAAAAGTGTTTGTGAAGCATCCGCTTCCCTACATGCGCCAACACCACCTGCTCATGCACCTACTCCTGACTCTGGCAACTAAAATTTGAACCAGAAAGCATTAATTGGATAATTGTCATCACATGATATCCTCATTAATTTTGTCCAATGCAAACTGTGTTCCAATTTGAGATTTGTAGTAATTTGATTTTGTGCCTTAAAAACAAGCATAGTTCCTTTTATTAATCCTTTTCACCTTCCCTCTTTGTTTAGACTCTCACCGAATCTAGAAGAATTTCAGGAGTTTGCAGTAGTTGTAAACAGAACATTTGAAAACCAAGTCTAGAAGAATTTCCGGGGTTTGCAGTAGTTGTAAACAAAACACTTGAAAATACATCCCCAACTGATTATTAAGAAATAATGGAGGATGGTTCCAACTTATATGCATAATAAATTTATCAGGTTAGGCTCTGATTTTGTATTTGTGATTTAATTCGTTGTTGGTTGGAGTTGGATATGGCTGTTTCTGGAGGATGGTTCCAACTTATATGCATAATAAATTTATCAGGTTAGGCTCTGATTTTGTATTTGTGATTTAATTCATTGTTGGTTGGAGTTGGATATGGCTGTTTCTGGACTTATCAACCTGATAACCTGAATAGTTATGTTAACACACACATCTAGATGATGGCTTAGTACTGACTGCAATCGAACTGTTCTTCTCATGAAGTTGCAATTTTTAACTCTAAGCCTTTTTTTCTGACACATACCACCTCCTATTTCAATTCCCAATAAGTTGTTTTAAATTTCAGTCCCATCATATATATATGCACATAAAAAAAAGTTGTTAATCTACAAAATAGCTTCTAGCATGCTCAAACCAATTTTAATACAAAATGTATATCTATCATGATTATTCAGTAAAGAGCATGGATGTCGGTGACGTCTCCATATATTCCTTTATAACAAGAATTGGCATTATATGAGACAAAAATGTCAACACGTTCATGAGTAAATATTCTAACTTATCCAGAATTTATTTTCCAACATCTGAGCCCAATATTCTAAATTAATAATTCATTTGGGTACTGAATTGGACATCAAGGATATAAAATGTTACAAAAGAATAAAGAACAAACATACTTGTTAGGAGTTTCCTTGTTCACGAATGTGTTGAGCTGTTCAAATGCTGCTCCAGCAATTACATTAGCAAGAAATACATTAACCAGTATAAAAAGATGGTACTTTGCAGCTGATTTTCTCTCCAATGCCGATATTGACACATAACCTTCTATCTTGGACATAGTCATAAGTATCGTTGGGAGAAAGATCATGAAGATCTTTAATGCAATTCCTGATAGAAAGCCTTTTATAAATGAACTAACAACTTCCCTGCAAAATCAAATACAAATGAGATCTGGATGAAAATGCACAATGTTCATCATGAATAAAAAAAGAAGTCTATTAGTACATAAAGCAAGTCATTTAACCCTAAGATGGTTAGCTAAGCATTGCAGACTGGCTACAATATCCCCTTGTGCATCAGAGAGAGAGAGAGAGAGAGATAGAGAAGGATCTTCCCTAATGGATGATCTCAGAAGGCTATAGATTCTTGATAATAATTCATATACCCTTAAATTCCAAATAGCACTCAGTATTGGTTTGGACCTTCGTTAATCAGTAATTGAATACTTGAACATGTGTGATAGCATGAAACATGACAGATGTACCAATAAATTACAGATCAAAGCAGAGAATTTGGAAAGCAGGCACAGATCTGTCTGCTTCTAGGTAACAGTATTAAGAGATTTGCACGCGATCTTATATCAGAGCACCTTATTGCTGTGACATTTGTCAGGTGTACGTCCTTTGTTAACAGCATAAAATTATTTCTATGACACACTGAGATCATATTCACTCAAGCAATTGCTTCTCAAACTTCAGAAAGCATATTATATCAATTTTTTTCACAGAATCCCATATATATAATATGTATTTTTCAATGAAATCAACTTGGTATAATAGTAAGAGTAAGGATCTACGCTGAAAAATTTCATGTGGTGCTGTTATATATCAGTTGAACTATGGCTATAATAGATTTTGACTATCTAAAAGCATGCATCACAAGCAAACCAAGATTCACCAGAAATTTTAAAAGCCAAAGTAATAGATGCTCACTTTTCTATTAAAGGTTTTAGGAAGGGTGCAACTTTTTCGATGCCCTCAATGTTTGCTAGGGACTGCACAAATGCAATTGGAATCATAAAGAAAAATGTAAGGAAGAAAAATGCAACAGCCATTATCAATCTTCGCATTGTGAGCTCAACAAATGGGATGGCAAGATTGGACCAATAAACATCACGTGGCTCAGGAGCCCACTCAGATAACCACAACGTTGGATTACTTGATTGCTGAGTTTGAGCACAAACAGCTGCCCCCATCGAGACCTGAAGGAGACAAATGCTGCTGGCATTATAGCTTTAGGATCAATGACTAATCTTTCCCTTTCTGTAGCTTCCTGCACAAACATTAGCATAACTGTAAACAATTGAATGTACAACAATTCTTCACAGGTTTGATGTTATTGAACAACACTAAACTGATGAGATCTGAAATTCTGCAAATCTGTGAATGGAAAAATGACCGCGTCACAACTAAGCTGTCATCCCTCTTATAAAGTTGCAATATTACTCAAAATACCGACCTGTCTATGTAAAAGAGATATCATAAAAGAGAAACTAATATAGCTTACATATAATATGTATCAGTTAATTTAGTTCACTTGTAATTTGGTGTATTCCTTAAAATTTTCATTTGGTGCATACTGGATACCAACCATAAAAGAGTTGTTTAGGCCCCTGACAGTCTTTCTGTGTCTCCAAAAAGGTTAGTGGTTTAATAGTTTAATGGAAATAGTGTATCAAGTTAACAAAACTACACAATTTGTTATTTTTTAAAAAAATGGTCTAGTTCAAGTTATAGAATATACCGATATTACTTAGATGTCTGAGAAACTATAGAGTGCAATGGTATAAACTAATAAAAAAAACATTTTATCAACATAGATGTCTCATGAGCTTCGGTAGAGTAGCTTTAGACTCAGACATTGGACAGGCTAGGATTGAGCCAGTCAATGACCTCGCATCAAATCAGAGAATGCTGGCAGTAGGCCAGCTTTACAATAACTATGAGGGTCCTGGGTGTGGTGCAGCCTTAACCAGCCTGTTTTCCTACATGTTGCTTACTTGTGTTTCAAGGTTCACCTCTAAAGTGTCAAAAGCTGCTCAAAGTCATGGGGCCTACTCATTAAAATTATAAGCCTTCTCATTGGTACACGTTCATTTATCAAACAAGAAAATACAAAAGAAGAAAAGAGAGGGATGTATGCTAGGAGAGGACATTAAGAGGCTGTAAGCATAGAACATTATAAGATTTTTGAAGTATATGGATGGTTAGAGTCTTAGAGATCCTATTCTAATGAGATACACACACAAGCCTGAACATACAAACACGAACATGAAGAACCAAGGTCCATGGAACTAGAACTGGGACCTATGTCGGCCATGGTACGAGTCAGTACAGATCCATACTATACCGGATTGTATCAGCGCGAACCGATACAGAAGAGAAGAAATGAACCGAGGAAAAGAGAGAAAGGAGGGAGAGGGAGAAGGGGTAGGAGGAAGAGGGTGGTTGGAGAAACACAGCGGTGGCCACAGGCGGGCCGTGGGCGCACTCGGAGGGCCGCCAAGGCCTCCACTTCCTCTGCCAAATCTCAGCCTAAAGAGAGGGGGCAGAGAGGCCACCGAAGGGCCTCTGGACGGCAAAACCACAGCCTCCGGCTCCACGGGTGTGGAACAAGGGTGGTCTTCGATTCATTAGGATATCCCAATTTATGCATGCCATATAGGATAGAGACTATAGTGCATGAGCTAGTAGAGCCCGTGAGGATACAATTGCTTATAAGCAACGGACTCCTCAAGGTCATTTAAGACACGATGCTCATGCAGCTACAGATGACCTCACACATGGAGTAGGATGCATAGACATATCAGGTTCATCCTCGTATTTTAGATCCTATTATCCACAACTATAAACAATTTATGATCCATATGAATATGGGTATTAGGGATCACAATGAGTCCAATATGGGTTGGATTGGCCAATACCCATACTCGCCCCATAATTAAAAACCCCATACCTATACACACTGTGTACCTTCCTCAGGTTAGGTCAAGTAGAGCTGCAAGTTAGATCGAGTAGATAAGAGGGTCGGATCAAGTTGGATAAGGAACTCATCATGTAAACATTATAAATAATGGTAATTCTTTTGAAAGGGCAATTTAATTAAGGTTATATTGGGTCAGATTCAAGGTAGGACATATGATTATCCGTACTCGACCGAACCTAGTTTGGAATTTTTCTAGACCCACACTTGCCCCAAATTTTAATCAATTCAGATAAAACCCACTCAAATCAAATAGCTGGTTGGTTGGACAAAATTGTCATTCCTAATGGATATAGTGCGTCCGAGGTATCGTCTTCTAATAGCTACTATCCTGTGCAATCCAGAGTATTTTACGGATGGGATTTTACTACCGCATATTCAGATAGGCTGCTCCACAACTGTACTATCAGCCAAAGGACACCTCTCAGGGTCAGAGCTTCAATGAGAGATCTAAGACTAAATACAATCCAACATAC
Source organism: Elaeis oleifera (assembly GCA_000441515.1). Classification (NCBI taxonomy): domain Eukaryota; kingdom Viridiplantae; phylum Streptophyta; class Magnoliopsida; order Arecales; family Arecaceae; genus Elaeis; species Elaeis oleifera. Next base: position 38,652 of record KE505761.1, read on the forward strand.
ATACCTAATAGAATAAGCATACAGGACTACAATATTGCTTGGTTGGAGAGATGGGCTGATGTGTCTCCTAATTATGCAAATGAGCTAGATATTTATGAGCAATGTCGGCACTCGATGAGATTCTAGATCTCAATATGTATACTTCAAATACATACAATTGATTGTATCATTTTATGTTTTGCATTTTATAATTGATTTGAGCATATTAGGTTCAATAATACCTAGTCCTTATAAGGCTGTAAAGCTGTCCTTAGGCTAGTTCTTGCAAGGCTATCCCTAGAGCAAAGCATTATATCAAGCTCAGATCTATGTAATGTCACATTGGGCTCAGATCCACTACCACCACTGTTGGCTTCCACTTTCCAAGAATTGGGATCCATATAGGGCTTCTCTTTTATTATATTCCAGATATGCTATGTTAACATAGAAAGATCACTCAAATACATGTAGAAGCATCATTAAGGGTGTATTGAACTAATAGAAACATCAATAGACATCAAGTTGGTCTAACAATTATTCAAAAATGAAAAAAAAATGATTGAGATTTTGAAAGCCAAAAAAACTGAAAAAACAACAAAAAAAAGGGAAATTGGTATGCTAGTTCAAAAAGGACATTGGCATGCCAGTTTGGAATTGGCATGTCTTTCCATACCATGTGTTGGTACAGTACCGAACTAGAATTGTACCAAATCGATAGCTGATTAGTATAGTTCCTAGTACTGGTTTGGCGTACCTTAACTAGTTGTCTTCTACTTATTCCTTTTTCCAAAGAATAACTAATCTTTTACTTGATTCATATGGTTTAACACAAGATTTTAAACATCCGTATCGGACCCCGTGCTGGTTACCAATCGGTACGATATGGTACAGTACCATACTGTACCATATTGGTCCATACCGATAATAAAAAAATCAAAAAAATCCCACCCAATGACCAAAAAAAAAAAACCAAGCTGTACCAGATCAAACCGACGCCATACCATACCGTACCGGACCAAACCATCCAGTATCAGGCGGTTTGGACCGATACCGTACCGAACCAACTGGTTCGGTCCGGTTGAGACCATTTTCTGAAAAATCGGCCTAAACCGAACTGGTTCCCCGTCGGTATGGTATGGTATGGAGCATACCGACCAGTTCAGGCCAGTACGGAATACCATGGTTTAACATAAAGGCCTTCCACCAAAATAACGACATAAATGTAAGCTTTTAAAAAAATGATGGTAGGCATATTCCTTATTAACCTCATTAATAGACTTTCCTTATCTACCTTGACCATCCATCATAGCCAAGTTATGTGCGGTACGTGTTATGATGGACAAATACATGGAGGAGTGTACTTCTATGCCATACATGCTAGTTATCTTCAAGTTATCCTACCTTCTATAGCAAATACCTTCAACCTTACACGGTATGTACTACTAGTCTACTACTGTTACTTTGTTTTTATCCTTTATTGTTTCAAGTTTTTGTAAATCATCAGAAAGTTATTTGTGCATACTCTAAGCAGCCTATAAGCAGTTTGAATCAAAAATTGACACAATGAATGAATAGATAAGAAACATAATACATGTATATAATTTAGCTGCAACAACATCGATGTCTAACAATCTACCAATCATGTTTATATTACATACAGGCAAGACATACAATGGCAACAAGAGACATCATAATATGTTAAAACACAAGCTATGTTTAACATTGACACAGACTTTATAAGTACATTAGTAAATTTAAGCATTATGGAGGAAGATAATCTACATGTTATAACCAGGGGCCAACTTGGAATTGGATGATGTTATTGGTCTGATAATATCTTCTGTAAGCATCTTCTTTTGAAACTATGGTTGAAATAGGATGGTAGAAAGAGATTGGTGTAGCTGAAGGGACTAGCTGCTAACTTCGGCGACCCTCATCTCTTCCCACTGCTGGGTTCCAATCATATTTTCAAAAGAGAAGGCTCCACGAAAGATCTTATCAGCCTAATAAGAACTTTCAACATCCAAACAGACCCTAAGCACTAACACAATTATAAAGGATGTTTAATTCTTACCTCTTTCAACAGCTTCTCAATCTCAGCAGTGTAATAGTCTATAGCATCCACAGTTTCTCCCCAAAGACCTAAAAATCCTGTCTATAAGCGAAAATTATGGGGTCATACAAGTTAATATTTCCACCAAATGCTGAAGTTATCTGATCTTATTAACATGAAAATGTAAAACATAAAATTTGAAAGATTTAATGGGTAAATGAACTCATCATGCACAAACAATACCTTTGTTCTTGGCCTTTTATCGGGATTTCTAGTGTTTTGTTCTCATAGTAGACCAGCCAATTTTGCAAACTTTTCCTTCGATCAACCAATTTTGCAAGATTGTTTGCATTATATACAACCTGCCAATCAAAACAAGACAACGAATTCAATTAATTGAGCAATATCTGAATGAACATCAATGATAATGTAAAGAACTTGCACTCTGTAAATAATATAAGACAAACAAGCAAAATAGTTAAGCAGCAAAGGTTTTCATAGAATCAGAAATTAACATGGTCACTGATAACTGTATCATGACATATCAAAGCTCCCATAGTGATTGAGGATAATCTTATAGGTCTCCAACCAAGATTTTTCTAGTTATGCAAAGGCTAAATAAGCATCATAGATTCAAACTGGAATGATCAAGAACCCTATCACATCAATCTAAGGGCATGTTCAATATCACTTTCATTTCTCATTCTATTTTAAAATAATTATAGAAATTGAGACAAAAAGCATGTTTGGTGCTATTATTGTTATTTCTATTTTTCATAAATTATTTTTTTATTTGTATAAAATGAAGTAAAAATCCTCACTATCAATATTCTTAATAACAAGAAACTCATATTTTTTAACACCACTACCATTTTTGCCCCCATCGCTACTGCAACCACTGCCTCTGCCGCCATCATTGCCTTCACCACCATATCCGCCTCCATCATATTCATATCATCGGCGACCACACCACCACTATTGTTGCCACCACCACACTACTGTCACCATCATCACTGTTTTCACCACATAGCCGATGCCTCTGCCACCATCATTGCTGCCATCGCTTCCACTACAACACAACTGCCAGTCTGCCATCATCATTGCCTTTGCCATATCACCGATGGCCCCACTGCCACCACTACCACCACTATAGTCACCACCCCTGCCATTATACCACCATCATCTCTAGTGCCTCCACTACCCCAATCACTACTACCATCACCTCCATCACAATTCCATGTTTATGTAACTAACTATATCAAACATTTAAGTTATTAAAAATTTAAACATAGAATGGAAGTTCTATTTTCTATTTCAGAAACTAGAATAAATGAAAGTGATGCCAAATGGAACCTAAGTTGATGACTTGAAGAGAAGCCTAATGCAGCCACATTTTGAACATTCTTGGTGACGCAAATGCCATGGACCTAGTCAATGCATGCTTCACTCGGTGCATGTCAAAGGAATAAATCTTGTAGAATAGATAAAATAAAGCTGATATTAGTCAATCTAACTTGAGATCAAATAAAATATTGTTGGTGAGAAGCATAAAAGAAAGAACCTAAGATGGTAATAAGTAATGACCATGATTGTAAAATTAAATCATGAAAAGATAAAATAAAATATTCTTTGTGAGAAACATATGAGAATGAACAGAGATGCTGTCAGATCCCAATATTTGCAGAATTAAATCATGAAGAGATTTTTTTCTACCTTTGCTTTCTACATCTTCAATATTTTCTACAATTTATTTCTATATTTGAAAAAAATTGTGTTCTTATTTAGCTAGAAATTTATGTAGAGTAAGGTTTAAATACCAGTACCAAACCCCATTCTGTTTTCCATTGCACGAGTATGGTACCATTACAGCACTAATACCGATGTTATGTACCGAAATTGACAGCTTCCAATAAATTGAAAGTTTATCAATGTTGACCGGTATAGTTGATAAGGTACCTCGGATACACACTTGTACAGATTATTACAAACTAGTATGGCTGGTATGTACCAGTACAGCTATTTAGGTGTCCCAGCATCTGCTCCGGTGCTGATTTTGTGCGAGAATGATACAATAACGATCACACCAATATAGATACATTCAAGGGTAGAATGAGGTGTCTACATCTGTATATATGGATCCCTATCAAAACTAAAGTGCATGTTGAGTTGAATATAATTCTAGGTTCTTTCCATCTGTTTTTGAGCCATGAGTTACTCTTTATTGCTTTTATTCCTCCTATCTTGCTAATCCAACATAGTTGGGTAGAACTTCCTTTACTGAAAGATAGGCACATACACACAGTAGGCCACTAGATGAAAAGCAACATACAAATACAGCCTTTTGAGATGCAAATTGACTAATTAAAGAGGCCATTTGACATTCCTCATAACTCTTAATGAAACAATTGATGTTTTCTTGAAGATTGTCTCGACCCTAAGACATTCCATTGTAATCTAAGATTGTTCACAAAAAAAGCTTATCTACTTACTCATTGTTTCTCTATATATTGTAGTGGTCATACTTCATATGATGAAGCATTTGCACCAATCCTGATGATATCTAATTCATATGAACATGAATAATCCCTTTTTCTTAACAAATGTTTCAAATTTTGAGTTTAGGGTCCAAGGTTGTCAAAGCACCAGGTAGTCCTAGGTAGTGGCTCCTTAAGCAAAAATCCTAACCAGCTAGATGGGCACCTAGAGTTAAAATAAATCTCCAAAAACTAATAAAGTCCATATTATAGCTTTGTATAATCAAATTTTCTCAGACCAATATACTTGGATCATATGAAACACATGAAAAAAGTCGAAAAACATCATATTCATAAATTGTAGGTCATTAACTACTTGAGCTGTTCATATATGACTATAACAACAATCATTATCTTTGAGAGTAACCAATATGGTTGGCCATAATCTAAAAGTGAAATGATTTTCAAAATACTTTGACAAGCATATTTGAATCCTTATTAAATATAAACCAAATTATTTAGATAGTACAAATTTTATTCTACATGTGAAGAAAATAGCTGGAACTTAAAGTGATAAATAATATCATAAATAGGTGCCTACTCTACAAAAAGCAGCCAGGCAGCTGCCTAGCACCAAGCTACATTCTTGAATAGCATCCCTGTCCGATGCTTTTGACAGCTAGAAAGCACCAGGAACCTAGGAGTTGGGAGTAGCCCAGGCACCTAGGTGGACAACCATAACAACCTTAATAGGGTTGTATTGATCCCTAGTCAATACAGTATACATTGTAATGTGTATTATACCAACATTGTACTGATCGACATGGATTGGGCTAGTTGATACACTCTTGGCTAGCTTCTTTCGAGCTATTCTATTTTTTTGCCTTCTTTTACTTCCATTTTTTTAATAACAAGTTTTTACAAAAATATAAAAATTTCATTGATTTAAACGCTTAGATAATAATCTTATTTTATGCATATTGATCCTTTCTCATTGCTATTTCATGACAAGAACAAGAATAGAGAGATGGTTGGGATGCCAAAATTGCCTCTCCCCTTTGGGATCAGAGAGTCTCTTTATATAGATCTTTAATAGAGAAAAATATAGTAATACAGCCTATACCAACAACTATACAAAATAGGATAATCAATAATATATTACAGCCCCAAAGATAGTAATACAAACTACAAAAATATAGCCTATATTTAGATTCTTGCTGATTGCTAAATATATTCCTACTGATTGCTATATTTAGATCCCTGCTGATAAGGAATTCTTGGATTTTGCATATATATTTAGATCCCTGTTGATAAGGTATTCTTGGATTGTGCTATATTTAGATTCTTGCTGATTGCTATCCCTGCTGATAAGGTATTCTTGGATTTTGCATATATATTTAGATCCTTGCTGATAAGGTATTCTTGGATTGTGCTATATTTAGATTTTTGCTGATTGCTAAATATATTCCTACTGATACTCTCCCTCAAATTGATGCTGGGGAATCTTGCAGCATCAATTTGCTATTGATAAACTTATGTCGATCAAAGGAGAAAGCCTTCATGAAAATATCAGCGATCTGATCTTTGGAGGGCAAGTAGAGAAGAGTAATAATTTTTCTCTCAAGAACATCACGAATGTAGTGACAATCAATTTCAATATGTTTTGTGCGTTCATATAAGACTGGATTCTCAGCAATTCGAATGGCACTAGTATTGTCAGCATATAGGGGAGTGGGTTCATTGCACGGAAACCCAATTCCAAGAGTAATCCTCTCAACCAGGTGACTTCAAAACATGCAGCAGACATTGTGCAATATTCAGCTTCAGTGGATGATCTAGAAACCCGATCTTGCTTCTTGCATTTCCATGAAATCAAGTACTATCCTAAAAGACACACCAACCAGTAATAGATCTCCAAGTGTTGGGGCAAGCTCCCCAATCGGCATCAGCATATGCAGACAAGGACAGAGAGGTTCCAGAAGAAAGAACAATCCTCGGTTAGGAGTACCCTTGAGGTAGCGGAGAATACGATGAATAGCAGCAAGATGTGTATGCCTAGGAGCAGACATAAATTGACTCACATTATTCACAGCATAGGCAATGTCTGGACGAGTAAAACTGAGATAAATGAGGCTCCCAACAAGTTTGCGATAATAGATAGGATCATCAAGTAGATTGCCAGCATCACTTCGAAGTTTGAGATTTACTTCCATAGGTGTGGCAACAGTGGGACTGTTTTGAAACTGAGCAAGAGATATTAGATCATGCAAATATTTCTGTTGAGTCAAATGTATGCCTTTTTTGGTGCGATGGGCTTCAACACCTAAAAAGTAATTAAAATACCCAAGGTCTTTCATCTGAAATGACTGATGCAGCGTATCTTTGATGTGCTGTATTCCAAGAGTATCATCACCTGAGATCAATATATCATCAACATACACTACAATAAGAGTAAGACCATGAGGGGACCTTTGCAAAAAAGGATGAATCTTGTTTGCTCTGCTGAAATCCCGCCTTCTGAATGGTATGTCGCAGCTTAGTAAACCATGCCCGTGGTGCTTGTTTGAGCCCATAGAGTGATCTCCTCAATCGACAAATCAAGTCTTGTGATGGCAAAGGCAATCCTAGAGGAGGTTTCATAAAAACTTCTTCATGTAGATCTCCATTCAAGAAAGCATTCTTGACGTCCATTTGAATATAAGCCAAGATTTTGATGCAGCTAATGCAACAAGAGTTCGAACAGTTGTCATTTTAGCCACAGGGGCAAAAGTGTCTTGATAATCAATTCCATATTCTTGACGATTCCCCAAAGCGACCAATCGAGCCTTGTAGCGTTCCAAGGATCCATCAGATTTCATTTTGACAGTGTAAATCCATTTACATCCTATGGGCTTGATGCCTGAAGGACAGAAAATGAGATCCCATGTGTTGGTTTTGACCAAAGCATCTAACTCTTCTGCCATAGCCTGTTGCCAACACTCATGCTTCACAGCCTAAGAGTATGTATTGGGGATGGGAATTGTGGACAAAGTGGAGAGAAAGGATGTTTCTGTGGAAGTGGATGGAAAGCCATAGCGGTCAGGTGGGCGAGTGGGGTGAGTGGATCTCCTAATATTGGGAAATGAAGGAAATTCAGAAACTGGTGCAAGTTCAGGATCAGGGTCAATAGTAGGTTAAAAGGTTCAGCTTGACCAGCACCTGGTGCTGTGGGTGTATCCCTTCGCTTGTACACCATCCCTTGTTTGAATTTGCTGGAGGAATCTGCCTCATGAGTTGTGTCAAATAAATGTATAATGGAGGAAGAGACTTGGGAAGATAATGACGGACGGTGAGAATAGAAAATTATTATCAAAGAATACGACATTTCGAGACACTCGAATGCGTTGACTGTGAGGATCATAACATCGGAACCCCTTTTGATTCACCGCATAATCCAAGAATATACAGCGAGCAGCTTGAGCAGAAATTTTATGACGTTCAAGTGGAGGAAGGTGAACAAAACAAAGACAACCAAAGGGATGAAGACTTCTATAATTTGGTTGTTCTTTAAAATGTTTAAAATAGGGACTGACATTCTTTAATTTTTTCGAGATCTGACGATTGATTAAAAACACAGCAGTCCTTACAGCCTCATCCCAAAACGTTGGAGGCACTGCAGCATCAAGAAGCAGAGTGCGAGTGACATCAAGGATGTGTCTATGTTTTCTCTCAGCAACATCATTTTGCTGAGGAGTATAGGGGCAAGATCGTTGAGAGATTATTCCTTTGTCTTGAAGAATAATTGAAACTGATTTGATATATACTCTCCCCCTGAATCTGATCGTAGGTTTGTATACGTTTGTCAAAATGAGTTTCAACCATCGACACAAAGGCTTTGAAACAAGACAACACATCAGATTTGCACGCAAGAATAGATCCAAGTGAACCTACTAAAGTCATCGATGAATGTGACAAAATATTTGTAACCCGAAGAGGATATAATTGGAGCCAAACTCCAGACATCAGAATGTATAAGTTCAAAGGATGATTGCGATACACGATTGCTCAAAGAAAATGGAAGAGTTTTGCTCTTCCCTTGGCAACAACTAAAACAAGGACCAAGGTTCGCTGTACCAGTACCTGACGGCGTGCCGGTCCGGACCGATACGATACGGTACCGGTACCATACCGTACTGACACACGGTATGCCTGAGCGTACCGGTCCGGTACCGGTACACTATTTTTTCGATTTTCAAATTTTTTTTTTGA
>KE505761.1:102638-113668 GCA_000441515.1 Elaeis oleifera
CCCCACCACACACACATATATATATATATATATATATGTCTGCAAAATCCTAAAATAAATCTCAACCTGTTAAATTATAGCATGATGATTAGCACTGATCTGAATTAAAATATTTTGAGAACTGTTAAGTTAGTAGCATATTATGTTCACATATAAATCATTATGAATATTCTCTGTATAATCCTATTTAGGATATATATCAAATCTGTATAATCCTAAACAGGAAATATATCGAATCCTGTTTAGGAAATATATCATTAGGAGATCAATAGGTTCATTGTACCTAAACTTTTATTGCTCTATATAGAGAGCCTCTTGTAACATGAAAGATATACAATCATTTTACCTTTAACTATCTCTCTCTCTCCTCTCTTCCTAGTGTTTCTAACAAGGGTTCTCTCTCTAGATCCTATCTTCTACATAATATCAAAGCCAAAGGAGGAGAAACCCTAGCCACCATCCTTTGTCCTGCAGCAATCCTCACCGCCATCCAGTCTCTATCCGGTTGGCCCCTTTGTCTTCTCTGTCTACTACAGCAGCCCTCATCGCTATTGCTATTCTTCTTATCCAGATTTTTCTGCTACCCTTAATTGGATTTCTCTTCAATCCAAAATCTTTGTCCAATGGCTTCTACTTCGGATGTTATCGCCACATCCACCACACCCACCTTCAAGGTGAATACACCTGGCCTCACAGGACCCGCTATGATCACTGCTAACAAGTTGAATGGTAAAATTATTCATTGTGGGCTACATCTGTGAAGTTATGGTGCAAAGGTCAGGGCGTTTCTAACCATCTTACATCTTCTATTGATCAGATCCCTGTTGCTGGTCGAGACCATTGGGAAAGAGCCAATGCTCAGATTCTTGGTTTGATTTGGCAGACCATTGACTCTAACTTACTCTTTATCTTCAGACCGTTCGTACATGTTATGGTACTTGAATCCATGCCTGAGAACTATACTCGACAATTTTACACACTTGTACGATGTGATTGGTTCTCTTTGTCATCTCCGATAGGGAGATTCTGATATGCAGTCTTATCTGGGATGCCATCAATCACTTGCTATTGAGTTGTATGAGCTATTACCTTTTTCTCCTAATATTCGGGTCCAGCAGGTTCAGTAGGATCGTCTGATTACTGTCTTATGTCTCCATGAAATTCGTCCAGAGTTAAAGGGTGTTCGCACCTAGATCCTTAGTTCAGATCCTATACCCTCTCCTACAGATGTATACTCACGTTTACTCCGGGCATCCAGAGGGGTAAACCATTCTGATGCAGCTTTATCCTCTGATCACTCCGCCTTGTCCACTCTGTCCTCAGAAGATTCAAATTTTAGAGGTGGATGAGGTGGTCGTCGAGGCCATGGTGGTAGAGGTGGTCGTGGTGGTAGTCCCTGGTGCACCCACTGTAAACATTATGGGCACACTCGGGACACCTATTACACTCTTTATGGATTTCCACAACAGACTGCACATAATGTGCAAACTCGATCAACAGAGGACAACTTAACGGTGTCTACCCCGACTTCTGACAATGTTATGATCTCTGGAGAGTATACACGGTTTCTTCAGTTTCAAGCATCATAGTAAGCTTCCTTATCCAACACTGCTCTAGCACAGCATGGTAATCTGACTGCCAATCTTAGTTACTCATCAGATAACCTTATTCCTTAGATTTTTTATTCTGGTGCCTCTGATCACATGTCTGGGCACAAATATAGTTTTGTCCATATCATTGAGTCACAAACTTTACCACATGTTACTTTGGCTAATGGGTCCACTACTCCAATTCAGGATAGAAGAACTATTTCCTTCATCCTAATTTGCCCTTGTCTTCTGTTCTATATATTCCTGATTTTCTGTTAATTTAATATCCATTAGTCAATTAACTAAACAATTGCATTGCTCAGTTACCTTCTCTTCTGATTCTGTGGTAGTGCAGGACTTGAAGACGGAGGACGATTGGTTCCGATTTTGAGTCCCATGGTTTGTATCGGCTGTCTGGACCATCAGTGTGTGCAGTTGCTGCTACGTCTCTTCAAATTCACAGCCGGTTAGATCATCCTCATCTCCAAAATCTCTAAAATATGGTATCTAGTGTATCTAATGTCTGTAAGTTAAATTGTGAGTCATGTCAGTTAGAAAAGCAGAGTCATAGTTCTTTTTTTAGTCGATCAAATAAATGTGCTTCAGCATCCTTTAGTCTTGTTTATTCTGATATCTGGAGACCTAGTAAAATTATTTTTTTATGAAATTTAACTATTTTGTCACTTTTATTGATGATTATTCTCGTATGACTTGGGTGTATCTATTACGTAATCATTCTAAACTATTTTCAATTTTTACTATATTTTATGCTGAATTAAAAATTAGTTTCATACATCCATTAAAATTCTTTAAAGTGATAATGCCCGTGAGTACTTATCTACTAATTTTCAAAACTTTATAACTACTCATGGGATTCTTCATCAGACATCTTGCGCTTATACGCCTCAACAAAATGAGATAGCAGAGCGCAAGAATCATCTTATTGACAAACACGGACACTTCTCATACATATGCATGTGCCTGTTTATTTTTGGGATGTTGCTATTCTTACTGCATGTTATCTCATAAATCGTATGTCCTAATCCATGTTGCATGATCAAATTTCTTTTCAATTTATTTTCTAGTGCCTCAATGTATGTCTTACCTCCTAGAGTCTTTGGGTGCACTTGTTTTGTCCATCAATCTGGTCCTCTTCATGATAAGTTGTCCCCGAGATCCATAAAATGTATCTTTCTCGAATATTCTCGATCCCAAAAGAGATATGGATGCTACTCTCTTGTTCTTCATCGTGCCTTTATATCATCTGACGTCACGTTCTTTGAGTTCATTCCTTATTTTCTCCTAGGTCTAAGTCTATTGTCCCTCATGAAGAGTCTGTATCTATTGGGCTACCTATATCTCTTCCCATTGGTGACACATCCTCGTCACCTGTGCCCATTCCTCTATCTCCATCTAGATTTGATCGGCCAAATTTCAGACATATCAGCATCATGCACCACCTGGGATCCTTTCTACTGAGCCCATGGATTCAACACCGGCACCAATCACTTCTCTATCAGACAATCCTACTACACCAGCTCCTTTGGACCTGGATGTTCCTATTGCTCTGTGCAAAGGTACTCAAAACATCCTATTGATCATTTTGTTAGTTATCTATCGTTGTCTCCCAGATATTTTGCCTCTATTTCCTCACTTGCTTCGATCTCTATTCCTCATACTGTTACAAGGCACTTGCTCATTCCAGATGAAAGCAGGCGATGGATGATGATATGTCTGCGCTGCATGCTTTGGATACTTGAGATCTTGTTCCACTTCCTCCAGGTAAGTTCATTGTGGTTGTCGCTGGATTTATACTGTTAAGTGCTCTCCTGATGGGCAGATTGACAGATTGAAGGCTCGTCTGGTTGCAAAGGATTTCACTCAGGTATTTGGCCAAGATTATCTTGATACATTCTCATCTGTGGCTAAACTCATATCTGTTCGTCTTCTCCTGAGTTTAGCTACTATCTTTCACTGGCCTCTTTATCAACTGGATATTAAGAATGCATTTCTGCATGATAATCTTCACGAGGAGATTTATATGGAGCAACCTCCTAGGTATGTTGCTTAGGGGAGTGTGTATGTCGATTGAAGAAGTCATTATATGGCCTAAAGCAGTCTCCTCGAGCTTGGTTTGGAAAGTTCAGCTCTATAATTCTTCAGTTCGGCCTTCTCAGAAGTACTTCTAATCATTCGATTTTTTATAGGCATTCGAAGTTAGGCAAGTGCATTCTTTTAATTGTCTATGTAGATGACACTGTTATTACTACTGATGATAGTGATGGCATTACTGCTCTGAAGGATCAGCAATTTCAGACCAAAGATCTGAAAGAGTTACGATACTCTCTTGGTATTGAGATTGCTCGGTCTCGTCGGGGTATAGTTATGAATCAGAGGAAGTATGTCCTTGACATATTGGAGGAGACAGGTATGTTAGGGTCTCATCTTGTTGACTCCCATGGACCCTAACGTACGACTTGTTCTTGATTAGAGGGAGCCTTTGTCAGATCCTGAAAGATATCAGAGATTAGTCAAAAAACTAAATTATCTTACTGTCACCAGGCCAGACATAACTTTTGCTGTTAGTGTCGCTAGCTAGTTTCTCGACTCTCCTACTATTTGTCATTGGGAGGCCGTTGTTCGCATTCTTAGATATCTAAAGAGTGCATCAAGCAAAGGATTATTTTACCAAGATCATGGTCATAGCCAGGTAGTTGGCTGTGTAGATGCAGATTGGGCAAGATCTCCCTCAGATAAACGATCTCCCTCTGGGTATTGTATCCTTTTTGGTGGTAATCTAATCTCATGGAAGAGCAAGAAGCAGGGAGTTGTTGCTTATTCCAGTGCTGAGGCAGAATATTGTCCAATGGCTTTAACCACATGTGAGCTGGTATGGTTAAAGTCTCTATTAGGAGAGCTTGGGGTTATTCAGTTTGAGCCTATGAAGTTGTTCTGTGATAATCAGACTGCTTTTCATATTGCCTTGAACCCTATGTTTCATGAGCGTACAAACACATTGAGATAGATTATCATTTTGTTCGAGAAAAGCTACAGTCTAATATTATTTCTATGACTTTTGTGAGCTCTAACGATCAGCTAGCTGATATGTTTACTAAGTCATTGCAGGGATCGAGGATGAATTATATTTGTAATAAGCTGGGGCTCCATAATATTTATGCTCCAGCTTGAGGGGGAGTGTTAAATTAGATAGCATATTATGTTAACATATAAATCATTGTGAATATTCTCTGTATAATCGTATTTACTATTTAGGATATATATCAAATCTGTATAATCCTAAACAAGAAATATATCAAATCCTGTTTAGGAAATATATCATTAGGAGATCAATAGGTTCATTGTACCTAGACCTTTATTGCTCTATGTATAGAGCCTCTTGTAACATAAAAGGTATACAATCATTTTCACTTTTACCTATCTCTCTCTCTCCTCTCTTCCTAGTGTTTCTAACAAGGGTTTTTTCTCTAGATCCTATCTTCTACAAGAACTAATATAAAAAGCTTTTCCTACATAAAACATTGGTTCCATTAATGTTTGGATATTGTTAAACTAGAGTTTTTGAGATCCAAGAAATACCTTAGCATTTGAAAGTCGGTAATGTGACCCAACTCCTAATACCTGGATTTTTGTTTTTGAGCCAAAAATTGATATTTTGTTTCGATGAATTTTTTAGTGTTTCTATAATCTTGAAACAGGATGTAGGATCTTATTTATAAATATATCTCATAAATGGAAATAAATATGCAAATGAGGCTTGTTCATATGGCCTAATCAAAAGTTGCCTGTCTAGTAGGTCAGAATGCTAAACCAACCATCTTGACTGACCTGTTTCAGAACCAATTGGGCTAACCAAGCTTTCATGCCTATAAGTGAATGATATTGATGGTAAGCTGGTGAGGAAAGGAAGGAAATAGTCAGGCTATCGCATTTGGAAATCAAATTCTCAAAGAAAAAAAATGTGAGCTTCATTTTCCATTATAGTACTCCAATTTCCAAGTCTAGGTATTGTTTTGAAATTCTAAACCTTTAGTCAGTTTAAGTATTTAGGGTTCTTTTGAAATATCGAACTCTAACATTGATTTTTCTTTTTCTTTTTTTTTGAGGTTGTTCTGTATAACATTTAAAAGATCTGGACTTATTCTTCTTAACTATGTTAGTTTTATGTTATCTTTCAATTTCAATTTGGAAATTTTTGAAACAATATGAGATTGAAGCTCTATTTGATCTATATCTTTGTTTTGAGTCAAAATTATTTCCCTATTTGAATCTTTTACACTTCAACAGTGGAGTGTTATTTCCGACTATGTCCTTCTAAATGGCATTTATTATGAGCTTATGCTTAATTTCAAAAATCAATACCATCCTACAGAGATATATGTGGAACTATTGCCAAGTGATATATTTAGACCTCATCTAAAAGATCAATGGGGATATACATGTGACCTCAGGCCATAGTATATTTGGACATACATAAGAGTCAAAGATGATGATATATGTAGACCCCAAATGAATTAGCAACAAGGATATGTCTGGCCTCGAGAAGCAAGTTTCTCAATCATGTTGCAGTATCTTATCTTATAAAGGACTAACTTCGTATTTTATTATGAAATTGTTCTACTGAACCTTCACTTTCGTTTTCCAGTAACAATATTTGCATGACAAGAATTTATATGTTATGTTCAAATGTCATTTATTCGTAGTAGAAACTTAAATTGTTTTTCGTAGTCAGAAAGTTCCATACTAAGTTGTGCAGCTCACTCCAACTATAAAATACTTGGGTAATTAACCACAAATGCAGTGGATCTTCTAGATGAAGGTTCGTATTTACTTTTTGTGTCTGGTGATTATTGAGGCAATAAGGGTGATATAAAAGTTTCACATTATATTTTTTATATCTTAGAAAAGGTACAATAATGTGCACATCAAATTATATAACACCCTAGACCACCTAAGGCCCTTAGGCACGCGGCCTAACTCAGCTTGGGTTGAGACTCTAGTGATTGTTGAGGGAATAAGCGTGATACAAAAGTTTCACATTATGTTGTTTTGTATCTTAGAATTGGTAAAATAATGCAGATAATGTTATATAACATCCCGGGCCACCATGGCCCATAGGCGCCTAGCCTAACTCAGCTTGCGCTTAGACCTGGCTGAACCCTCACATGCTCTCTCTTTTCCTTTGCATGCAACCTTCCCCACCATTGTTCTTTTCTTATGTGTGCACCCCCAGACCCATCCACCCCTTTTGTCTCACTCTTCTTCTTTCACCTGAGCACCAATGTGGGCCCACCACTACCTTATCTCTACCACATGCCACCACCAATATCCAACTGATCCACTGCCCTCTTCCCTTCTCTAATCTCTTTTCCATCTCTGCTCTCTCCCTCCCTAACTCCTGCCCCATCTTCTCCCAATGCCTCTCTTCTCTTCTCCCATTTTCTTTGTTTCCTCTCTCTATTGGGTAAATCCCTAACTCTCCCTCCATCTCCATTGAAATTTCTCCTCACACAATCCAACCCTAGTGCTTGTTACTTGTGTAGGGAGAGGTGACCACCACTTTGGCAAAAAGAGATTGGATTCAAGGCCCCAGCTCCAAGCCAGACCCATAATCCAAGGTAATGTCTAGCCTTATTGCCATATTATTTGATTAGATAATATGATTTTAAAAGAGATTTGGGGAAAAAATTACAGGTCTAGATCTATATCATTGGTTATCTCCAATCAGTTTCTAGCTATATGGCCCACACTTTTGGAGCTCTCATGTTCAAGGGATTCCAACAAGACCAACCTCATAATTTTTAAGGATGTATTTGATAATCATGGATTATTTATTGTAGGAAAAGCCTAGGTCTAAAATCAATGGGATCTAGATTTGGCCAAAAGTAACCATAAATATCTCTCCTATTTGTTCAACATATTTGCTACTATGTTTTATAATTTTTGGAGTTTTACTTTGTTAATTGCGGAATTTTGTATCGTGCATAAATTTTTAGGGATTAATGGGATTAAGTAATGCGGATTTTGATGAGGTGCTTAGGCCTATTCTAAGGCTCTAGTGGCCTGTAATTGTTAGTGTTGCCCAGAAAAGTAGCAACCCAAGAGGGAGGGTGAATTGGGTTCTTTAAAAGTTTTAGCTAAATTAAACTTTAAGCAAATATGTACTTCTAATGAGATTAATTTCAATGATTGTGTTGTGTATGATATATGCAACAACGGAATTAAAAAAATAAGCGAAACTATGTAAGAATTAAATTAGTGCAAAGCAAGTAAGTAAAGCAAATAAAATGAACAAAACAAGGCACAATACAAATACAACAAATTTTTAGTGATTCAGTGCAATCTCGTACCTACGTCCACTCCCCAAGCTCCCCTTAAAAAATCCACTATAATCCCCCAAATTATAATGCATTTGTTTACCCGGACTCCCAAATAAACCCAGTTAGCTTTTCGGGATCACCAACCAAAATCTTATACCGATTGTTTTCGGGTTCACAATCAACCAAGTTGGTTCACGGGCTCACCAACCAAACCTATAATATCTAATTCCGGGCATGGACGGAACTTGATCCCAAGTTTCTTTCTCCCAAAGAAACTTGTAAAGAAACAAAATACAAGAAGATAGAATTTCAGCACAAATAAAAATAGAAAATAAACTCTTTAAGCTCGAAGAAGTTGTTGATTGTTTGCTTGATTGAGGCTTGAGCTTCTCTTGTTTGAAGCTTGAGAGGATGTAGAAGAAGTTAGAGAAGATTTCTGTTGAAAGCACACTCAAGATTCTGCACTTAATTCCTCTCTTTTCTCTCTCAAGGATATTCAATGGTCCTCATATAAAATGATGTGTTCCTCTTTTTAATCCTCTTCTATTGGCTCTTCATCAAGTTTGGAAGCTTTTAAATCTTTTTTAGAGGCCAAACTAGCTGTTTCTAGCCATTAGGAAACAAACTAGCCATTAGAAATAATTCTGTATGCTTCTAAAATTCTGCAGACTAGCCGTTAGACTTCGAGTCGACTCGGATAGGATTCGAGTCGACTCGAGCAGTCTGTGAGTCCACTCGAACTTTTTTCCCAAAAATCTGGCTTTCTATCTTTTTTTAAGAACTTCAACTCAGATATTCGAGTTGACTCGAAGGTCCACTCGAATTTCTGTGAGTCCACTCGAATTTCCGCATGTCTACTTGAGTTTTCTACCTTTTCCTTTGAGTCAACTCGAATGACACTCGAGTCAACTTGAGTGCATGCCGGCTAAAATTCTAACATGCCAAAATCCTCTTTTTTTCTATTATTCTACTTGAGTCGGCTCAAATAAAATTTGAGTCAACTCGGATGACAGCCAATTGAAAAATACTGAATAAATTCTGTATGAGTGGCTTTTTAACTTCAACTTTTGAGAGCTTCTTCCATCTTGATTTTTATGATCTTTTCCATCATGAAGGCTTCCAAAAACTTCTTATTTGACATTCATTTAGGTGTTTATATCCATTCTTTGAAATGCTTAGCCCTTTTTGAGGGGATTTCTTCTATAAATGATTTCTTCATTTTAACATTTGGCAAATCCTATATTCACTCATGAAACACATGATTAGTATCATAATTATTCAAATTTTGGAATCATCAAAATCAATCATAGGATCAACAATCTCTCCCTTTTTGATGATAACAAAACTTTGAATATATACGCAATAAAAATAAATAATATGTTTCAATGCATTTTGCCAATATGCATCATGAAGTAATAAATTAAACATATGAATGCATACTTCATGAATATTCTCAATAATCTGTAATTCATTACACATATTTAGTTCATTGCACATATCTCATATACTCATTTCAAAAGAATGTCTCAATTCAAATGAATGAGCATTATGATTTTATCTTAAACATTAATTCATTGAGTTTTTTAAGTATTAATCCTTTAAACATATACTCAACATCACTCTCCCCCTTTTTGACAGCATCAAAAAGCTCATGGGAAGGATTAGAATGATCATCAAAATTAATCAAGTTGAGTTCAAAAGAGTATCAAGTTGAAAGATGTACCGGATTCAGAAAATCAAAATTAATTCAACTTCAAAAATGTATCAAATTCAGAACTTATGACACATCTGTCTTTTTTTTAAAAAACAAATCTGCCTTTTTGTTCAAAATATGCTCAAAACTTTTCTTCATTTTCAGAAGTTAAACTAAATTAAGATACTAAGAGCTCTCTCCCCCTTTTTGAATGAATTGGATTCTTTAATCAGATTTTCAATCATACTCTTTCTTTTGGAATATAATCAATTTATTAATCAGATTTTCAGATTCAAATACTTTATGCTTTAAGAGTTTAAAAAGAATAGAGCTTTTCAAATGTTTGAGCAGTGAAATTAAGCATAACATTTGCTTCAATATTCATTCTTCCTTTCTTAATAAAAATCAGCCATTTAAATTTAGAAAAGTTATGTATCGAGAATGTATCGAGCAAATCAATGATAGTATCAAAATAAATGAGAGTTACATTTTCAAATTCACTTCTTGAGTAAAAATTGCTTTGATACAAATGACATTATAAAAATTTTTCAAGGTGCATCAAAAATTCTATATTATATTCAGATTTTCAAATGAGTTTCAAAATTGGAAGTATGTATCAAATTAATTATTTGAACTAAGAATATGTTTTAAATTCACTTTAACTCCAATTTATGGTTAAGAATGATTAATCAATCAAATCATGTAAATCAAATGGGACAAGCACATGAAGGCTTAAATTGAAAAAATTATAAAGTAATTGATTGAGAATTTAAGGTTAAAGTTCATTTTTCTTAACTCAAATTAATTAGTATATTCAATCAAATCAAGCTAGATAATATTCATCAAACAAACATTTCTCCTCCATTTTTAAGAGTAAATATTAGAAAATTTATTTCTTTTTATGATTTTAGCAATATTTTATCCCCTATTTTTCATAATTGATGATGAATAATTTTACGATACAATTTTGCTCCCCCTTGTTCTTTCAAATTAAGCACATTTAATATGAATTTAATATTTAAATTCAGATTCTTGATTTTAAAAATGTTTTCAACTAATTTTCTCCTTTTAACATTTTCTCCCCCTTTTGCAAACAAAGCAATTTAAAAATTACAACACAAAAGTGTAAATATTAATTGAGTGAACTAGGCATCAATTAATCCAAATATAAATCAAACACAGCATTCACTCAAGTAGACACCAAATTTTCTAAATTTAATTTTTATTAATTTCAAAGGATGTTTACAAAGAGTGTTTACAATGATAACAAACATCAGAAAGATCAAAAGACGTAACATGTACATCTATCAAAAAGATTTTCTGGTTAAATTCAGATCTTCCTTTCTGTTAGATGTGTGCCCTAGAAGCCAATCTTGGCTGACACATACTTTTTTCTAGGGCATGTTTTGT